>VVHJ01034960.1:0-15631 GCA_015107715.1 Tylochromis polylepis
TATTGCTATAAATTAAATAGTTTCTTCAATATCAGATCATTAACTTCTATTTAGTAGCTTATTTGGAAATCTACAGTAATTTTAGCCATTTTAAAACAAAACCTTTATTCCGTTTGGACAGCACGACTTACTAACGTCTGTTTTCAACGCCTTCAGACACTACAGGCCTCAGTTAGCATGTTAGATATTAAAGTTCATGACAATACAATTAGAAAAAGGCTGAACAGGTATGGCTTGTTTGTAAAGGTTACCAGGAGAAAGCCTCTTCTCTCATAAAAGAACATGACAGCACAGGTTATGTCTGTAAAGTTGCATTTGAACAAACCACAAAATTACTGGAATAATATCCTTTGGACAGACAAGCCAAAATTGGAGCTATTTGACCATGATGCACAGTGAAAACCAAACATAACATATCAGCACAAACACCTCATAGCAACTGTCAAGCGCAGTGATGGCAGGTTGATGATTTGGGCTTGTTTTACTGGCACAGGACTTTGCACTTACAGTCAATGAGTCAACTACGAACCACTCTCTATGCTAAAGTATACAAACTTGAGACCATTTGTCTGACTGAATGCTTGGCCAAAATTGAATTATGCAACAAGACAATGATCCCAAACAAGAACAGCAGGAAATTCACAACAAAATAGCAGAAAAACTAAAGAATCAAGGTGTTGCAATGCCCCGGTTAAAGTCCAGACCTCAGTCTGATCGTGGGACCTTGAGAGACGTGCAGAAATGAATGTCCCCAAACCCCAATGAACTGAAGCAATGCTGTAAAAAAGAGTGGGAAAAAATTCCTCCAGAGTGATACGAGACTGGTAAAATCCCATAGCAAATGATTACATCAAGATAACACTGCTAAAGGTGATTCTACTAACTATTTAATCATGGGGTGTACTCAGATTTTGACAAGGCTGCCTCGAGTGCAGTGAAAAGTTTCTTTTTTGTATGACTTTACTATATTTTAGAAGTTTAGAATGCTTTTTCCATATTATACACTTCAGAACTGACCATTTTTCTTCAGAAATCCTTCAAACTACACTGTAAAATGTCACACATGAAAACACGATCCTGTATATCAGTAAGTAAACTAGTTCTCTGTAACTTTCAAGGATTCTGGGTACAGGACTTGTAATAAGTGACTTTTAAGGATGTGAAGTGTTCCTCTGCTAGTGCAATGTAAACAAGAATAACTTTCAGTGGAAATGTAACCACAGAGCAGGCAGATCATCTTAAAAGGACTGGTTAAACATCCTGTATGTGTAGACTCATTTGACATGTTTGCAAACACAAGTAGGGGAGACGGGGTATGGTTGTAACACTTTATGTTTCAGCACCTTTAACTCAGTTAATTTTTGCGCTAGAGTTTTCAAACTTTAACACAAAATACCCACATTTGTTTCCTATAAATGGCACTTATTCAAAGCCCTGCAAGAATACCACAGACCTTGTGTTTTAACATTAAATTCATGGCGTTCCATTGTTACAACCCATCCCATTACTGGGGTGGGTTGTAACACGCGCTGAGGAGAATTGTAACAATTAGACAAAAGAAGAGTCCTATCAGACAACTTGCTTCAAAAAAGTGGTGATAATAAAAGAACAGTCTCTGTCTCTATCTCTCTGTGACTCTGAACATAACTCAAATGCACTCTGGTGTGTGTGGGTACGTAAATTAGTTTAATAGAAAAAACTTTCATAACACTACGAATACTTAATAAACAGTTAGTACAATGCACCTGAGCAAAAAACAGTGCCGGTGTGCATGTCTATTCTTAATCAGATTCACAATCTTGACGAATGTTGGTATCTCTGGAGTGCAGGCTTGGTGGGTCCGAAGACTGTGTGGGGTATTTTACCCAAACTTCCTTTGGGTTTGAGTCGCCAAATGGCTCCACACAGACAATGCAAAGGTTTTCGTCATCTGAGGTCTCAGAAACTTCAGCTTTAGTTTTCTACATTTTTTGGGCAGGTTTCTCTTTCTTTTTCTTCTGCTTGCCTTTATTTTTTCCTAAGATATTCTTTTCTTTTCTTTGCATTGTAGCCTGTTTTTTCCCCCTGTTTGTGCTTTTGCAGTGATTTGCAGTATCTGCTCAGTGTTACATGTCAGATCCCATGTTCCTTTGCTACAGATATAACTGACTCATCCTTCTTTGAGACGTCATCAGATGCTTTAAAAAAAAAATATATCAGCAGACACAGCTCTATCTGTCTTTCTTTTCCACTGCCTAGGCATGCTCTAAGAGTATTAAAAACGATAAATTATTCATACTTTGTAAAAAGGGATGGTTGTAGCACTTTTAAAATATATGTTACAACCCACCCCACCCCTGTCAGTCATTGTTTAACTAACTCTATTAGCATTAGTGGCTTAAAAAATAGCAGGGGGGAAATGTATCACAGTTTGCCTAAGAAACTGTAATTTAATATACTGTAAGTCATATTATTTAATCTGGAGTTGTTTAAGTAATAAACAAAGTTTAGTGCTGGTCAAAAAAATTATTTTGTACGTCAAACTCAGTTTTTTCTCAATAAAATCTCCACGCAGTTGTTTCCAGCCATGACAACCATCATGTGAAATCAGGAATGGAAGTTGGTAAACACTGAAGTGACCATATGACTCCTATCTCGTCTCTGATTGGTGGGATTGGTGGCGCTACAACTCTCTCAGTTTTACAAATATGCCCAGTCTCCCCTATTTAGTTTACCAATTAAGGACCAAACACCCAAAGAGAAATAACCACTGCAATGGCAATGCACTGATATTGACAGTGCAGCTTAAATATCAGTGGTGTAGTAGGTGTATCCATCACTCACACTGTTTTCAAACAATCAAAAACAAATTCCTCCTTTAATTTTTACAGATCAGATTTAGGCAGGGCTGGACTGCCTGGTGGACAAAGAACTGTACCAGGTTGCACAGAGGGACCCCCAAAAGCCCACAGTTCACTGCATGCAGAAAGTGAAGAAAACACACCTGATATTTATCACAGATGCAGAGGAAGCACCCCCCTCCCCCCAACACACACACATTTTGTTGTTGTTGTTGTAAAAAAAAACAGTTGATTACACAAGCTTTATCAAAACATCTAGTTTTATACAGCCTAATATTTTCATTTGATTAAATCCATAACTTAGTGTTCTGTAAAGTTGGAGGGATAAGATTGAGTCAGCTGGGCCCAAATGGAAATATTTGAATTGATTCCACTCTAAGATATTAATCGAGCCATTCTAATCCAGGCTTCTAATGTCTATAAACGTACTAGATATTAGACATTATTTTTCGTGGGTTTTGCGCAACAAACAGAATATCGAGGTCTGTTTAACCGACTCGCTGCGTCAACTCACCTGGTTGCCAAAAACTCCAATGGAGCAGGCGGTGGAAACCTCATTCGCTCCGAACCACACCGACGCCAGGCGGGAGGGCATCCCGAGGATGAAAACCTGGGCAAAGGAACTCATAAACTGTCCGAGCATGGTCACCCAGAATAGGCTGGGTTTGGCACTGGCCACCTTTATCCACGTCCCGGCGCAGTTGAGCGCATTCGCAATCAGCGCTGTAACTCGCAGTCCCTTCATATCCAGGAGCCAGGTGACTGGGAAGATGAAGGGGATGTAGGTGAGCATGTAGACCATAGACAGCCAGTCCACGGCGAAGGCTTCCACGTTGTAGAACTTCATAATTATGTTGCTGATGATCGCATATTGGATCCATTGGTAAGCGTTGATCAGAGAGTAAGAGCTGAACAGGAACACTATCATCCATCGCCTCGTGTATAGACGTGTAGTGACCTCCGAGCCGTTCTCCCTGTTTCTGATCCTGTGGTGTTCAGTCAGGTCCGAGGCAGCTGGACCTTTTACTCCCATGTGTGGACCATTCTCCGTCGTATCCGGAGCGCACCTGTCCCCCATTATCTGCTCCAGAAATGAACTGAACTGAACTGAAGTACAGCCACGGCTACACTAACCTACTTAAGATGTCCTTTAAAAAAAGAAAAGAAAAAAAAACGAAAATAGGAGGGGGGAAAACTAAGTATCACTTTCGTTCCACGTGACACTGCCAAAACCCATCTAGCTGACTGACTTCCTCTTTCCCTCGAATCCCTTTAGAGTGATCAGACTTTAATTAAGATGACTAACCGGCTCCTGGATATATACACTTCAGCTTTCTGAGAAATTCCCTTTGAAGAACGAGTTGACACCGACTTTTACTCCACCCAGCTGTTGAGATAAGAAATGACAGCGTTTGCTCCTTGGGAGCTCTGAGAGAAACCCTCAACATGACAGAGCAGAGATAACCTCCGAAGACGACACAGTGCAGTCTGTCTGAGCTGCTCATGTCAGTGCTGTTGCGGGTTTCGACTTCATCCCCTGTTGCAACACAGCAAATTAACATTGTGCCGCAAAAAAAAAAAAAAATACCCACTCGGTGCTCTCCTAACTTACAGTAACGTTCCTGTCAGCCTACTTCTCTCCTGAAGCTTTGGTTCCTTTTGCCTCAGCCACTGCGGTGTTAATCTGCGTGTTAAATCCCCTCTGATAACAACAATGGGCGCCTTTGTGCTTATTTGTTCCTGCATGCTGAGAATTTGGTGTTTTGCTTATTTTAATCATTTGCAAAATGATTTAAATGCCTAAATCAAACGATGGTCCACATTTAATCTAAAGTAGTACTTTATTATTATTATTGCACATTAGTTACTGCTGGACCTACAGAGAATCCCTCACGACTAAGGAAGGTGGAGAGGTATCTGTGGAGCAATTAAAAATGAATAAAGCAGGAAGGGTTAATGAGCTGTGCTGCAGCTCACCACAAGATGTCAGGGTTTACCAGAAACTTTGGTCCTGAAACTTGTTTTGTTGTTGTTGTTCTTTTGTGGACAAAATATCTTATTATAAAACGTCTTCCATTTTGCAAAGACTCAAAAAATATTATTCAATAAAAAAAGAAACTAGACATTTATTTCTTAAGGAAATACAAAATGGGATTTTGTGATAGCTTATATGCTATGTATATAACACCATATACAAAGAATAAAAACATAAACATAATTGCTAGTAACAATATGGTAACAGAAAATAAAGTACAATGTAAACACTCGTATATATATGTGCATACATGACGCCTGCGCCAAAAAACAATGGAATAAAGAAAAAATGTTCAGCTGCTGTGCCACCAAATGTAGAAAAATGCTTAAGGTTATTTATGTGATACCAAGGCTTCTTTGACTGTGGGTTTATACATAAACTGGTTGCTTTAAAAAAAAATCATCTGTATGTGATGGTTAATGCATTCCAGTAGTTTGTTTTTATACATATATAACTATTTCCTCACAGATTTCAATGATATTTCTACGATTCCCTGCATGTACTTTAACAATTGAAGGACAGTCAAGGTCATTTTAGGCATGCAGACACAGACATGCTCCAAAGATGTCTATTTGTAGCCTGATCACTTACAAAACACTGTCTCTTTGGGGTATCGCCTCTGCCCTGCATGGAAACAGTGACTTAGTTTCATCCCACATGGCCACAAATAATCATCTGTGCAGCTGACTGATCGAATGCGGTTCTGTTTTAGGGTTAACTACAAACAACAAAACAAAAAGCATTAAAAAACAGGTGTAATAACTGGAAATATATCAAAGTAATGCCTCGTGTGTGGCCTGTAATTCTACCAAAAGTTGTGCTGTGTTTTTTTCCTTTACCTTCATACTAATTGTGGCTGGACCTGTGAAGATGAAAATGAAGAATAAATGAAAAAGCAAGAAGGAACACAAAACAAAAACAAAACAAAACAAAAAAAAAAGACTATAAAAGAAGTTTGATTTAACTGCCAAAACAGTGTCTAAGCACAGTGGATCCACATTTTGTGGCGTAGCGCTCAGTGGCTGGTTCTCCTCCACGACCGAGACCCCAAACATAAGTGCTGCTAGTTTGCTGCTTCTTCCCAGTCGTAAACTGTAGGAACTCGTGCCACAACCTTCACTTGGCCTCCAGCTGCTGCAGCAGGGGGCTCACCTCACCCTCCGGAGTTTTGACACTGTCTGTCCTGACAATACACGTGGGGCGGTGGCGGTTGAGCATGAGGATCAGCTGCTGTCGTTCGAGCTTCAGCTCCTCGATCTGGGCTTTAAGGTCAGAATTTAACATCTCTAGCCTTTCCGACTCCTGCGATGGGATTGGAAGGCAGAAAAAGTAATAAGTGTGGAAAGAGTGAGACATAAGGCGAGTATGTGAGAGTTTGCAATCATGCAAAGGAGGCTCCTTAGGTATGTCTCACCTTTTGTAAATAATCTGTCCTCTCCTTCTTTTTGTTTCGACAGCGAGCTGCAGCCACTTTGTTTTTCTCCCGCCTTCGTTTTCGCCTCTCTTCCTCCTCATCTCTCTAGAGACAGGCACAAGAGTTTTGAACACATCTCCAGGCACAATTAATCTGCTGTACAATAGCAGGCAGTCCATATTAAAGTACAGAGTAAGGATGGGAATGTAAATATTAGTATTCAACCTATTTTGTTCTTCTTTGCTATCACTTTAAACAAGTCAAAGTGACATTTCCCCAGAATAACGACATCTACATTAGCACGCAAACTCTTCTGTTTCAGTCATGGTATGTATGAAAATTAAAAAAAAGCACAGTCTGGCATGCCTAAGTATCCTTGAGCAAGATACTGAACCCCAGATGACTGATGAACCCGACATGTTTTTTTTTAAGGCAGGAGAAGTCAAATCTCCCCGAGAACACCTGTGCAAGCGTGTGGAGGACATGCGATTCCACACAGACGTTCATATAAAAAGCATTTCCTCTAATTGTTTTATATATGTAGGGTCTTTTTTTACTTTGTTTTTGAACACTAATTTGGGACATCATTAAAAAAAACAACAACCTGTACTTCTGTCAGTATAACTAAGTTATCTGCTCTATAAACTACATGCCCCTCTGTGTCCACTAGATGGTCCTGTTGAATAAAATATAAACAGCAAACACATTTCTTTAGGATACAGAAGAGAGATTTTAAACATACTTAACAGAAAATTTGCATGGCTTTTTTGTTTAACAGCAGATACATTAAAAACATGCCTTATAGCCCACTTTTTAGAAATGACCTTTTAGAAAGAGCGTGTAAGCTGAGTAAAAACTCAAAACGTAGCCTTAGTTTAAAGGATAATGGTTATCAACTGCCCAGTGTGTCCTATACCTCAGTTTTGATTATTAGAGGCCTCTTCCCCAGACTATCCAGGAAATGCAGAGGTGACAGCATTGTCCCAAACTCCTGGAGGTCGCCAAATTTGAGTTTGTCAGTCAGTGTGGTGGCTGTGATCCCAGCCAGTGGGCCCAGGCTGGGCAGGGAGCCTGCTGTCACAGAGGGATCTGGGATTTGTCCTGGCATCGTGTCAGACTCGGTCGTGACCACAGCTAGGAGGGAGAGGGAGAAAACGGGAGATATACTCAGACAACAAACCAAGGCAGATCAAGGAAAACAAATAAAAAACTGGATACATTACAGGGATGCTTTACATTAATGAGTTGATAACAAATATAAGTGTGTTATTTACCGTCTATTAAAGGGCTTCAATGAGTCATTTGTAAAAAAAAGGTGGACCGATGTTGTTTTTATTCATTTTTGCAATATTTTCTAGAAAAAATCTAAAACTATTTACAGGGATCATGGCAAGAATTTACATCATTTAATCCTACAAGGCCAAACAGAGACGTGAACAACAGTACAAAGAGTAGACTCAAACAAATTCTGCTTTATTCCAAGGGCTGCTAAAGGTAGCAGTTGCCAAGAAATAGTTACAGAGTGACTGTGATTTCCTGAACATGAGACATATCGAGAGGGGAAAGCCAAAATTTGGGATAAAGAGCTGGAATTATGCAGCCAAAATGTAGCATAATGCAGTAACATTTAAGAAAAGAGTTTGCTTTCTTTAGCTGAAAAAAAAAAAGTTAATGCAACACTGTTTGAACACATTACCACAGTTTCGTACTGGCAAATATGTAGACACGGACACTTCAGCATATACAAAGACAGTGAGAGCCACCCAAAGATACAGGAAGTTACTACAGCGGCTCAGCGGATGTTCAAGTCACATGAAATCCCCCAAAAAACTTCTGTCTGATGTTCATTACCTTCATCTCACATTCCAGATACAACCAAGGCAGATTCTAATTAAAATATATAACCACAAGAAACAGCCATCTGGCTTGGTGTTCTTTGTGTAGACTATGTAGACTAATGTTTATTAAAGAGGAGGGTCAAGCCTCAGAACATGAACTCACAGGCTATATAATAATCTCACATGGGAATAACTTTCAGTTTTGCAACTTCCCCAAAGTACAGGTCATAAAGACCAAGAGGAAGTAGAGAGGCCATAAACAACATAACACTTGGCTTGCAATTAACGCATAACAGCCATGATAAAACGGTGAAATAATGTGTAATAATATGCATGAGCAGTTTAGCTTGAAATGAAAACAAAAACACTTAAAGCCAAATGTAACTTGCTTATCATTTTTTCTTTCCTTAAAATAAAACCCCAAACACACATTATGAGCCAGTGACTGCAATCTGAATGTTGATGCAGGGGCCCAGAAGGAGGTTTTAAACTTTCTCTGCTAATAGTCACTTTATTAATGGCTAATCCTGAAAGTCCCACGGAACAACTCGTTTGATCATGCTGTGTTATCATCAGACTATTTGTTTACAATGATGAAAGCCCCAGGCTATGCATGAAAGCGCATTTAGAGCTGTTTAATAATGTGTAGTCATCGCTTGCCCAGTTATATAGTGGTGTAGCATGCTGAACTGGTCAACTTGAAAGCGGAAGTTTTTTTTAATAGTGCGGCATTAAGCCCATCTTACGTAACTTTGTGTTTCCATCAGAGACCTGCAGTGATAAAATGTTACAGCTTTCCGTCCACGGCCGCTCGGATAAACCGTATTTTGAGAATCAGTGCGAGGCACCAATGTAAACGCCGGACTAGACAAAATAAGAACATTTTGTTCTGAATTGTGCACGCCGTGATTCATGAAAAAAGGAGCATGCAAACAAAAGAAAATGACCTTTCTGCAGCACGATCACTAAAGATGTCAGGTTTGCTTTAACAGAGAAATTCAGAGAATGCATCGATAGCGCCGTATAATCAAAAACATCAGACCTGCTCGCTGCCTCTTCGCAAACTATGCTCGTTATGACCTATGTGTGGCGCGCCAATAAGCTATTCAGCATGTACCAAAAATAAAAAATAAATAAATAAATAAAATTTGCAGCTCTCGACTTCTGAAGTTTTGTATACCGACCTGACTTTGATCCCAGGTGCAACAAATGTCCTTTCTTCTGGTCAGCCGAGGGTCGAGAGTATATTTTAAAAAGTGGAAATCGTTGCATCAGCCCGATTTTAAACGTGATCCCAATCTGGGAGGATTTGGGAATGCGGAAATTAGGCTATGCCAGCCAAACGTAAGCAGGGATGTTTAAAAAAAAAGAAAAGAAAAAAGTAGCCTACATAGTGGGGGCAGAAGTGGGGAAGTCGCACCGCTCCTCCCATAAAGAAACAGGGAGGCTGCATATTGCTGCTGCCGCTGCAACCACAATAATACGGCTCAGATGCAGGCCTGCGCTGGAAAAACAGTACGACCACTGATCTACAGTGAACTTCCACCTCCTCTTCTTCAACACAAAAATGTAAAGGGGACAACAAATACAAATACATATATATAAATATATAAAGTCTCAGTCGGTTTACAGAGATTATTTGAAATCTTTTAAAAGAATTTCACTTTAAGTTTCTTTGGAGGAAAAAAACTCATAATTCAAAATCCACAAACTGATCAGCACCGAGCACCACTGTGAACGCAGATTTATTGTAGTTATTCAGCAGCATAGTTAAGCAATATATGCCCATTTTACTTTTTTTTTTCAATTTAAACAAATAAGTCAAAGTCTGAAAGGTAAAAAAATAAATCATAAGTTACATCTTGATAAGATATATATATCTATATATCTATATATATCTATATATAGTATATAGCACTGAATGTTTTCATGGAAAACTTTCAACATTTTAACAATGAGGTCAAACCACACTTGATGAGGTACGCAGGTACTTAGATGGATATGTAAATACATTTACATCAATCAGTACACTACTGACACCAAAAAACACAAAACCATACTGTTACATTAAATTCCACATTACAGCTTAGATCTAGTAACAGATCAGATATGAGCTTTGAAAATTATTTGGAATTTTTCAGCATGCGTTTAAAATCAAAACTTACTTCAGTCCTTTCGGTTAAATTAAAAGCCATGCTTTTAGCTACATCACTCTGTTGACTATGTATCTGGAGAGAGTTTATATGTTTGTTTAGTCACGTACAAGACTTTTCATGAATGTGTTCCTTGAAGCATTACAGCATACGTTTTTCATATCATTTCAACGTCGGGAACCTGCAAACAGAGAGACCAGAGAGAGATCAAACAGATCAGTGCCCCTTTGCATTTTATAAGGCTAGGAGAGTCGGGGAGTTGAGGATGTCAACAGAATCGCCCTTGCTTCCTCCACCTTTATGGCTGTCTAGTCCCTCTGTGAGAGAGTCCAGCTCAGGGCACGCAAACGTGAACACAGACAGGTAGCTGCTGCAGGTAGGGGTGGAGGTGACCACGGGAGTGCTGAGAGGCTCCAGGTCGCTGGAAACTGACTTATACAGAGTCTCCCAGTCCGAGACCCCGAGAGAGCTACTCAGATCTATGTCTGGCACGGATCGAGCTGTCTCCATGGGAGTTTTCTCCTCCAGGGTGGGTAAAATATTGTCCAGTAGCCCCTCCTTAAGGTCCAGGGAGGGCTCGAGATCACAGATGTTGATTTCAGCACTGGCACACAGCAAAATATTCGAGTTTCCAGAGATGGCTGTGGATGGATCGCTGGGGTCGTCCATGTCCTGGAGTGATGGAGCTTCCTGCGTGCCATCCTCTGGAAGCCTGTCCTCATCTGGACTGGGTGGTAGGCCTGGGGACCCTGTGGACTCTTGGAAAATAGACTCAAGCTCTTCTGACATCTGGCACACTGGCTTATGTGTAGCAAGAATAAATTCGAGCCGCTCTTTCTCTTTGATTAGGTTGGCTATTTCGGTCTCCAGAGCTGCCTTTTCCTCCTCCAGCTTGTCCGTCTCCTTTAAACAGATCGACACCAAAAAAAATCATCCATGTGGAAAAACAAACAGACAAAAAAAAAGCAAAAGACACCGCAGTAGGTGTAAATGACAGCTGAGCAAATTAGTCACTGTTTACTTACAGCTTGCAGTGTATCTGTGAGTTCCCTCCTTCTGTTGCGACACTTTGCTGCAGCCATTTTATTCCTCTCCCTTCTTATCCTCTTCTTCTCCTCCTCCTCAGGAGACAGCTGGGATGTAAAGGAAAAAATTCAGTCATTACCACGAAGAATCCAGCCATTTCTTCCCCTAATCCACAACACCCGCTCCCAGTTTGCCCTCTGAAGAGTGGCAAAAGCATGTTTCACTGCAATGCGTCTAAAAATAGACTATTGTTGCAGACTTGCTGTGACCTGAATATAAATTGACTGCCTAAGGAAGGCACACAGCCCGCACACAGCACCAGAGGAGCATGCACAATAGCTTGGCTGCACACAAGGAATTCAGATTGGCATATGCAAATTGACACTATTGACTGTTCTGTCCAATAGCAGGTAGACTTCATCGGAGCTAACCTACCTGCTCTGTTTTCCCCTTTCTGGCAGCATTTTTTCCCTTACTCCCGCCCGCTTTGGGTGTTGCCTGGTGAGAGCTTTGCGGTTCATTGGCTTGCTTGCTACCCAGAGACGGGGAGACGGATGTAATAATCGTAGGCTGGACCATCCACTGGAAATCTGGGGTAGAGGAAATTGCTGTAACCGTTGGAACAAATGGAGTGTCTTCAGTGCTCATGTCTTGGCAGACCTCCTGAAAAAGCAGAGATAGTACTGACAATGAGGACTACAGTTACATTTATTCAATTATACCAGAGGTTTCACGTGGCTCTGATTGTGACGCCACCAATAAATTAAAGCCTCTTAATCATTTGTTTATAGTCTAAAACAGAGGATACCCTGCATGTGGTGTCTCTTCTTGAAATATACCCGACCAGAAATAGCCTTCTCCCAGATCAATATTTGACTTTATCATTGTTTCTGACGTCAACACTGACGCAGAGATGCTGTGGAGTCTCCTGAATGGATTTATTTTTCTCAATGAACCGCTGCATCGACACGCTCGCATTTTGGTGCCAGGACGTCGGAATCATAACAACCCGACCTACAGGGCTATTTTGTCACATTTCCACATGCGCAGATTTCTGATGTCTCACGTCTTATATGTATACATATATATATAAATATGATGCTTTAAAATTAACCGCATCCAGTTAACTAAAATCTTATCAATCAGTTCCACCTCCCCCTCCCCCTCCCCCCACCACAGAGATAAAAGCATTTGATCATCCAGTCTGTGGCTCACTTTAAAAAAAGAAAAGAGAGAGAGAAAAAAAATGGTGATTTTTAATCTGCTTTAAACGGGGTGCCTCTTGGGTTACGTTTTGAATAAATGATCAACAAAGCCATTCATACCTTTGCATTGCTCTCTGAGGAGGACGCTGGAGAGCTCGCCTCCTCTGGCGTCTTCTGGCAGAGTGTCCCGACGGGAGACTCTGCCCGGCAGGTGGGGGAGACTGAATCCATGTCAGGCGTCAGGTTGTTTTGATACATCACGAGGAAAAAAAAAATTAAAGGAAAAAAGAAAGAAAAGCAAAATTACACACACGCACACACACAAGTCCCTATTAATGACAAATATGATTGTGGCCTTCCGCTGGGGAAGAGCAGCTCGGGTCTTTTCTCCAGGTATAGCCTACCTGGTAACTGGACGACTAGAATGCAAGCCCCTCCTTTTATGCTCTGCTAGAATTTTATGAATGAACCAAGACTGTACCATCCGCGGAGGGGGAGTCAGACTGACAGCCACATAGGCATATTTTGGTGTAAAAGATCATCCTGTTGACATTTATCCGCCATTATATGTCGTCCATGAACGATATCTAACACTATTTTCCCTTCTGGCTTGTTTGTATTGACACCAGCTAGTCACCGCAAGATGACCAGCCCCCCCCCCCTCTCCCATTCACAAAAATGGCTATCGGCCTCTTATTAATGCAATATGGGATGAAAAACGCGAGTCTATTTATAAATATGCCTATGTAACCATTTCCTGGGCGATAAAAACTTAACGTCGTGCTGCATCAATGTAGTCAAAGGTGACATACAGCCGTGGTGGAGGCGGCTCCTTTTCAATAAAACCTAATTTGATTCCAAGGTCAACTGGACACGATTTGCTCGACCATTTTAAAATACACATTGCAGCTTAGCATTTATATTTAGCTCCATAATTTATCCGAATCCAAAAACTAATCTCATCACTATTCGCCATTAAACATTGATAAAATGCGCACTATGCTGGGAGTTTTTAGCTGTGCGACAGGCATCTGTTGTCGAGCTCAGCCTTTTTCTGAAGATAAGAATCGGGGATTGTTCGCAGACATAATGAAATGATGCCGAATTGTTTACTTGGGAGGGACATGTGGGGGCGGGCAAGTCACGTGGCATGACCCGGAACTGTGGGGGAAGAAGGGGTCTGCAACACAGCTGCTCGATACTCCAATCACAACAAAGGAGCAGCGGCGCGTCGATGCTCTACGCTTTCCTTCGGAATATGTGTCCTACTGTACCCGACAGCGCTCTCTCTCCAAGTCTCTCTGCCGCCCAACTCTAGGACATGTCTGCAGGAATGTGCTGCTGCAAGGCGAGGAGGCCTGCAAAGGCACCCAAAAGCTGCTACTTATTTAAAGAGAATTAAACATAGCGCTCCAGTTATTATTATTATTATTATTATTATTATTATTATTATCATTATTATTATTATTATTATTATTATTATTATTATTTTTCAAACTACATGATTACAAACTAGGTAATTAGGCCACTCATCATCCGAACTTTAAGTAAAATAAAGCTTTATATTTTGCAGAGAACACTTAAGGAGGGCTACGATTATAATGGCTCTCCATGATTATTTTTATAATTGTTTTAAAGCATTTTTTCGATAACAAAACAGACGCTGAAACACTGCAGAAGTCACTGTGACAGACTGGTCTGCAGTATGTTAAGAACATTATGCCACTTTGGTATAAGACATCATTGTTAAGGATTTAGTCATGCCTTCTTAAGCTCGGTGATTGTACCTTACACAGCAGGGAAAGCGAGGCCACAACCAGTCTCGCATTTGCTTTGATAACATATTATCAACATGGGAGGGAGGTTTAAAGCTATGGGCTACTTATACACTATTTCTCTGAGTGAAATGCCTTGTTGGTGCCAGAGGTCAGAGGAAAATGGCCAGACTGCTTTGAGCTGACAGGAAGGCAACTGTAACTCAAGTAAGCACTTGTTATAACCAAAGTATGCAGAGAAGCATGTCAACATGTTGAATCTTGAGCAGATTTGCTAACAGCAGCAGAAGAACAGGACACCGAAGCTAAACTTTGCACCGGGGTCACCAAAACTGGACAACAGAAGTTTGGAAAACCGTTACCTCATCTGACGAGTCTCGTTCTGTTGGGGCATTCAGATAGTAACTTCAGAATTTGGCATAAACAACATAAAAACATGGATCCATCCTGCCTTGTGTCAATGGTTCTGGTTACTGTTGGGTTAATAGTGAATGGGGCTGTTGTTGTTTTTTTCCATTCACTTTGTACCCCTTAGCACCAACTGGGAACTATTTAAATGGCATAGCCTACCAGAGTATGGTTACTGATTATGATCATCCCTTTATGACAACAGTGCACCATCTCCTGGTAGCTGCTTCATGCAGGTTAACGCACCATGTCACAAAGCTCAGATCATATCAAATTGGTTTCTTGAACATGACACTGGTGTCCCCATACTCAAATGACCTGTGTAATGCTATCATGTCACTATAGGCCACAATCTCTGAGAAATGTTTCCAGCACCTTGTTGAGTCTGCGCCATGAAGAATTAATTAATTATAAGAATTACTTATAGTAATATCTATTATTTTAAATAAATAATATCTCAATGAGCTATCAGCAATTTTCTGTGATGTAATGTTAAATATCCACACTTCACCGAGTTCTTTTGATTCCTCAGAGGCATCCGATGGAAGACAAAACACTGCTCAGTAGGCCATTTCACATTTTATTCTCTCACACAATACTTCATGAAGGGAGATGCGTCCCGCATGACATGTTGGCACGGATCTCAAAATGGTGATCAGACACTAACAGTTTTATTACCGCCTATGCCATTCTAGTCTAAACAACAGCATTTCAGTAGCTTTCCACACAGAGCTGGTTCCCTGTTATCTACTATTCTGCAGGCAAAATGTGGGGGAGAGTCTACAGGCCTCTGCCACTGAAGGACACGCATTCTACTGCCTTTATTATTCAGGGCCGTGTCCACTTAATACTACACTATATGATTATATGATATTTTGATTAATATAAAGTTAATATAAGGCACGGCATTAAAACACTTCAGGTAACTTAATTCTAA
>VVHJ01034961.1:10111-26618 GCA_015107715.1 Tylochromis polylepis
TGCAGTGGTTTGTATCATGTCCATCTAATAGACTCCAGTTTGTTCATGTAAATGGAGAGTCCTCTTTACACACTAAGGTTAATTATGGAGTTCCACAGGGTTCAGTGCTAGGACCAGTTCTGTTTACATTATACATGCTTCCCTTAAACAGTATCATTAAAAGGCATAGCATACATTTTCACTGCTATGCAGATGACACCCAACTTTATCTGAGAGTGAAGCCAGATGATACAAGTCTATAAAGTTATAACTAGTTGATAAAGACTTTATAAATGAACTTTATAAAGACTTAAAACCTGGATAACTTCTAATTTCCTGCTTCTAAATTGAGATATAACTGAGGTTATTGTACTCGGCCTTAAAAATCTTAGAAATATGGTGTCTAAACAAATATTTACTCTGGATGGTATTACTCTGGCCTAAGGTAACGCTGTGGGGAATCTTGGATTTATTTTATATCCTTAAATGTGCATATTAAACAAACATGTAGGACCGCTTTCTTGCACTTATACAATATCTCTAAAGAGCCTTTCTCAGTGTGATGTTGAAAAAATATGTGCATTTATTACTTCTCAGCTGGACTACTGTAATTCATTATTATCAGGATGTCCTAAAAACTCCCTGAAAAAACCTCCAGCTGATCCAAAATGCTGCAGCAAGAGTCCTGACAGGGACTAGAAAGAGCAGATTTCTCCTATATTGGCTTCCCTTCATTGGCTCCCTGTTAAATCCAGAATCGAATTTAAAATCCTGCTCCTCACATACAAGGTCTTGAATAATTATCTTATTTTAATGACCTTATAGTCCCACATCACCCTATTAGAGCACTTCACTCTCAGACCACGGGCTTACTTGTGGTATTTAAAAGTAGAATGGGAGGGAGAGCTTTTAGCTTTCAGACCCTTCTTCAGTGGAACCAGCTTCCAGTTTGGATTCAGGAGACAGACACTATCTCTACCTCTTTTTTTAGGATTAGGCTTCAAGCTTTCCTTTTTGATAAAGCATATAGTTAGGTCTGGATCACGTGACCCTGAACCCTCCCTTAGTTATGCTGCAAGAGGCCTAGGCTGCTGGGGACTTCCCGTGAAGTGTTTCTTCATGATTAACCTCTTGTACTCTCTACATGTTTATACATCACTATTGCATTTAAAGATGAACAATTATACTCTGTCTTGCTTTTTGTCCTCTTTCTATCTGCTGTCTTCTCCTACCACTCACCCCCAACCGGTCGCAGCAGATGGCTGCCCATCCCCGATTTCTTCCTGGTTCTGCCAGAAGTTTCTTCTTAATAAAAGGGAGTTTTTCTTTCCCACTGTCACCAAGTGCTTGCTCACAGGGGGTCGTCTGATTTTGGGGGTTTCTTTTTAAAAATGTAGGGTTTGTACCTTACAATGCAAAGCACCTTGAGGTAATTGTTGTTGTGAATTGGTGCTATACATAGAAAATTTAATTTAATTGTTTGAGAGCTCAGTAAGCACACGTGTCAAAATCTCACCTTTGTTTTTTGTTTTGTTTGGTCTGCACATTGGTGAGCTCAGCAGGAGGAGGTATTATCTCTTTCTGCCTTCAAAAATAATAAATAATATTCAGCCACTTTTCAGGTCAGGTTTATCATTTAGAATCCATTTATAATCCACCACATTTTCTTTTGTTTTTTTCTTTATTCTAGTAGCTTTGCATGATTCACAGTTCAGACTAATCCTTCTTTTTTTTATACTGGGACATTTTTGCTCCTTTTCCCCATCTCACTGACCCAACTTTCCTCTGGTTAGCCACTGCTCTTGAATTGTTTGTTTGAACATCAGGTGGGTGAGCCATAGCTGACCATACTGGGGATATCCCCTCTCAGTGATGTCATACAAATCCAAGATTAGAAAAACCAGTCTGAAACAGAGTTTTTAGAGCCGTCTGAAGCCTGAGTTTTTGGCTCACAGGGACTACTGGTGCATACACCGACCTCATGAATTAAAAATTTTGCCATGTTTAATAAGAGCGTTCTTAATTTTGCTGCCACCCATTTTTATTTAGTCAGTGCGTCTCTTACTAAATAAACACTGTAACTCGTTCATGTTTTACTCACAAACGGGTGCTGTATCTGTCCCTGGTAGCCTCTCATTCCTTTCTTGTTTTTCCTGTCCTCCCTTTTTCTCTGTTATCGCACCATCATTTCCTGGTACAAAATGACCTTCTCTCTCCCTCCCCACCGGCATCTATGTGTTCCTCATTTCCTCCGCTCATTTTCTTATTTTCCCATTTCCCCATTCGTGTCTGGTGCCCTTGTTTGTATTTGCTGTAAATACATTAGAACACAGCTGGAGATGCCCCTCATTCAGTTTCATTTTCAGCACACACACACGTGCTGTATTCCATTTGGTGTTCTAGGGTCAGTGCTTGTTTCTGTTTTTTCCACAGTTTTTTTTAAAAATTTTTCTCCTTTTGTGCCCATCTTTCCTTGCTGTATCTTCAGGTGTAACTGCTTTATCCATAAAATTGTTTGTTAGTTTTGTTACTCAGCATTTAATGGCAGAAATCTGTTCCTGTGTGCTGCACCGGTTCCGTTTATGGATGCAGCTTTCTAACCGAGCTTGCTAACTTTTGCTGATAACTTAGCACTCCACCCTCTCATCTGAAGGTTAAAGTGGGATTTGGCAGGTGGGGAAGCCATTAGATAGGATGTAGCAGTGCAGCGTGGAGGAAAAATGACTTGGAAATAAGTCACAATCATTTGTATTGTGAGCTGCAGTATATATTCCTCGTGTATAGGCTGTGACCCGAGATTTGCTGCTTTTTGTGGATTTAGCCAATAGAATTCAGGAAGATTTAAGCAGATTTTACGCAAGCTATTGTGGCTAAATTTCAACCCCAAGACGGTATAAAGCTAGTAAAGTAGAATTTGGTAAGTCAGTCTAATCAACTATAACCACTCTTTTTGTCAAAAAATCGTCAGCTGCAAAAAACTAACATGGTGGCGGTCAGCATGCTAAAAAAACGTAGATGACATTACAGTGGTTAGCTTTTATCTGCATTTTATAAAGTACAGCAATAAAACTGATAAATAAATTCACACAGCAATATCACTTTTGCTCAATAAATGTTTAAAACCTTTGGATGGGTTGTTACTGAGTTCTGAAATTTAGCAAGGATGAATCCTATAGTCATTAATATACTTGCACATATTACATGCAAATCTCATCTTGATTCCACAGTTCTTTGTGCAGTGAATGTGGAAGTACATAGCTGCTCGCTACTTCCACAGCTGTTGGATCTTAAACTACAACTTAAAGCAACCTTTGCAAAAATATTTTATAATCGTTTGGCGTCACATGGTGTCTCTTTATCATCATTTGAGCAACTTTCCAATATGAAATACTGTCACCTCAATATTCTTTTTTAGCACAAAGAGGGGAATTTTAGACCTTTAATTATTTTTAGGCAGTGGTATACACATTTTAGATATGTCGGGGAATAAAACCAAAAAGAGAGCCTTCATAAAGAGCAGTGTGACTCTTTTAAAATGGTGCCATATGTCGCAGCTTTACTCCAAGGGGCAGAAACACTGACGTGGCACTGAGCCACTTTAGCCCTGTGGCTAAAACAGAAATCAGCTGACTGGTGGACTGGAAAATAATGAGTGAGGCTTTGCATCCCCCTGATACCTCGTTCCACCTCGTTCCACCTCTCTCCCTCAGGTAGACTACACTCCCTCTTTCATCGTCAATTAACTCATTTCTTCCTCTAGTTTCTTTCTTTGTCTTGTTTTCTGGCTCTGCCTTCCTCAGTAACTGTCGCAGATTCTTCCTCTCTCTCTCAATTACTCCGCTCGACCCTCCCTCGCTTTCTCTCGTTCGATTAAACCCTGTGATATGTTTCCTCATTACCACCACAATAGTGGAGCAGAATAGAGCAATCTCCTGAACTGAGCGTGCGAAGCCTCCGCCCCACTGCCCCCCCTTACACTTTTCAGCACACCAATAACTCCCTGAAAGCCTTTTTATGTCAAGATATTTTATTTTTATTGCATTTCAACAGTAATAATGACACAGAAAGAGACGAGATAAAGAAGGCGATTACGTGAAAAAAAGGCATTTAACCAGATATAAAGTCAGGGGGTGGTGTTCCCAAATTACAGTGACTATCAACGGCACGAGTCAAGTTCCCAGACAAAGTCAATGCAAGGTTTTAATGAACATATAAATATCTATCCCTGCATTAAATATGCTGCTTACTTTGGTTGATTTCAGTGCTTTTACAGCATTTAAAATATAATGGAAAGCATGAGGCAATCCTTTTGAATGTTAAAAGGCTTCAGGCTTCACATCGTTAGTTTAGTTTTATTTAGCATTTATTGTTTTTTGGTTGTTTTTTTTATTGTTTTGCTTGGTTGAGGTTGTTTTGTATGGTTTTGGTTTTGATTGGTTGAGGCCTTAAGCAGAGCATCATTAATTCATGTATTGGATTGCAGGCCGTGTCTGTGCAGTCTGATGGAGTAAAAGAGTAAAAGGCTGAGTTAAATGTTTGGTCGATACGATCTCTGGTAATATGTTGATGCGCACACATTATTAAATCCAACATGTGACACGGTGGATGGATGCATTCAGCTTCAGCACATGCTTCTATTGGAGTGCTGGTGCTCGTTTGTCTCAATCATTGTGGTCTTGTTCTGGGCTTCGTAATGAGCCCATAAACTATCTTAATGTAGTCCAGAGGATATTTCCTCGCCGAGTTGCCCACGCTGTGCTATCAGTCAGCAGGCCTGTGACAGCTTGACAGGGTGCTCGCAGCTCAAGCACCGAGGCTGGTCAATTTAGTCAGCAGTGTAAGCATAAATTTTTTTATCACATGTAGTTGCAGGAGAAACTTGGACATTTTTTATATTTCTGTATAATATTATTATATTATACGTAACATATCGTGTATATATATATATTTCTGCCTGGTGTTAGAGAATATAGAAAAGATATACAATGAAATATAGTGCTAAAATTTAAAAATGGAAAATTGCCACCTGGTAAACTAAATAAGAAATATAGTTTAGAAATCTTATTTATCTTTTACATAAATAAGACTAACCTCATCTGATTTTTGAAGAAATAATAAAACTAAAATATAATAAACATAAAAATAAAAAAATATTATACTTTTCCCAAAATTAACCAATATCGCTTCTCTGTGAGGGGGAAACAAACCGCAGGATTAACAGGGAATTTGAAAATGAAAGTAGAATCAGGTGTTTCTGATCGGTGAGATGACGATCAGGCGTGAGTTCGGTTTGTTGTTTTGTTTTTCTCAAAGTCTGAGGACGTGAACTATGGTATGAGCCCAGCAGATTGGTGAGGAAAAACAGAGTTTAGAGTTCACCAGACTGACTGTGCAATCCACGGAAAGGGTCGACCAACAAAGGTCTTCACAAGAGCGAGGTGAGAGTCTGTGAGGTCACAGAGGAGCTCAGAGCAGCTTCCAAAGAAAGGCTTCAACGTAAATGGAGGTCCAGGGCCAGTAAGAATATATGTTGAACAAACTGACTGGCCAGCGTCAGGCTTCATTCGGGTCAATGATGGTATTTCCTCCAATCAAGTCACTGTGAAGCAACCCGGCTGACAAATACAGTAAGTGCTTTCACCTTGAAATACCAATAAATGTCATTAAATTGGCTGCTCATAGCTCCATAGCGCCATTAATAATTTAGATCTACTAATAAATTGTGCTACATTCTTAAAGCTAGCAGTATATAAAGTAATTACATTTTTGTGGGCCAGTAAAAATCTGATCTACTTGTTCGTGAGTCCAGTGGGGAGTCCACCATCAGCAGCAGCTATGGAGCGCATGGCAGGGCTGGAACGAGAAACCACTGCTGTCCAAAAAAACACAGCAGCCAGTGTGTAATTTGGTAAAGTTCATGTGAAGACTATTTTTTTTTTTTTTTTAGCAGATTAGACCAAAACAGAACTTTTTAGGATAAATGAGCAGCATTTTGTTTAGTAGCTTATCCCCTCTGTGAAACATGGAAACGGTGGTGTCATGATTTTTGTTGACCTAGCCCGCATGGCTCACGATCGTTGATGGATTACTTCGTCCTGAATTATGCCAACATGTTTTAAAGGAAATATCAGAAACGTTTTTCTTAAAACCTGAAAAGAACGGCTGTCAAATCAAAAAGTTGCTCTACCAACGAATGGTCAGAAAGAAGAACGAAGGTGACGTTTGGGAACGCTCAAATCAAAGCTCGAACCTTGATTGAGCTAAAATGCTGCAAAACGACTTGAAGCAAACAGTTTGTGAGGAAACACACCAACGGGCCGGAGTTTAATGTGTTTTGAGCAGTGAAATAGGCTAAAATAGGAGAGCAAAGCATTTTTCCCTGCGAAGGGATTCACCTGGAAAACACCTGTTTCTTTCTGTTGAAGCCAACAGGGTTGATGCTAAGCTAACCAGCTACTGCCTGTAGTGTCACATATGACCAACAGCAAATAACAAACTATTCCTTTCACCTAAAAATGGAACTATTTATTTTGGCTTCTTCATATTGGTGTAATTTATTCACATTTACACCTAATTCATTTACTCGCTTTGATCAGGGCAGACAATGTTAAACATGAGCATATGAGATTATATCACAGCTCATGTTGAGGCAAGGCTAAGGTGGTTTGGACGTGTGCAGAGGAGGGATAGTGTATATGTTGGACAAAGGAGGAATACAGTGAAGGAGGATTGATGTGACGGAGGAGGATGCTAGGAATAGGGTGAGATAGAGACAGATGATCCGCTGCAGCGTCCCCTTAAGGGAACAGCCGAAAGAAGAAGAAGACGACTCATCTCTGTTGAATATTGTGCCTTGATATCAGTTGTTTTTGCAGTTCTGCAGTATTTGGACTACTTGTGCTCGTAACTGATAAGTGGTTCGGTGTTTGGCCCATTAACACAAAAAGAAATGATTAAGACTTGTGCTCTGAGTGCCACAGTGAGAACTCCATGTTCCCTCTATACTGGCCTGCGTGGAAGCATAGCTGCTCTGTAGCTACGGTAGCTCCCTGCAGATTTTGAAGCTCTGGCTACTGGCCCAAGCTTGTGCTTCAGAGGAAGCTTTCTTCCTTTATTGTGAGGCTCAGAGATACATAGGTTCGCACTCCCTCTAAGTCTCTCTCTTTTCTCAGCACTGCTCAGGGCGCAAAGCTTGAAGTGGGAGCTAATGATGCACTGAAGTAGGTTACCAGCCCGCAGTAGAGCAGGAGAACAAATTCTGCTGAAATGAAAATGTTGTAGAGCTCAATCATGCAGCGAGCCACGCTCTTCAAACAGTAATTAGGTACACTGATGTTATCGATTGCATGGAAGCATCGATTGCGGGGAGGAAAGACGGATGGTTTATTTGTTTTTGTAAATGAGGGAGAAGAAATCTTTCTCACGTGTCTCCGCTGTCGGTCTGGCTCACAGATAAATGTGTCTGAAATCTGCACAGGAGCGCCGTAGTGCCGGTGCTCGGCAGCTGAGCCAGCCTGGCAAAGACAAACAAGTCATTTCTGAGGACAGATGCTGCTGTTTGCATGTGCAAACACGTCTGGACAGGGTGCACAGGGAGAAAACAGCAGTTTTTAAATTGCAACACATGTGATTTTGTAAAAGCTGTCAAGAATTTGAAACCCGTTTAACTTTGGAGCAGGTTGTCCTCTTCTATTTTTAACTACACACCCTTCAAGGATGAACAACCCCTAACGCTTACCCTCTTGTTTTCCACGTACTGCCCTGCATGTTTATTAGATTTCAGTTGGACTCAAATGATTCATTACAGCAGCAGGATACAGTTAGAATCTGGCATCTCCAATCTCATCACTTCCTCCAAATATGGCACACATAGCTGATGGGGAAGGATGAGTAAATATCTACTCTGAGCGATGGACAGTATAAAATGTGGATGCAGCTTTCAGGTCTGAAAGTATCTCAAACCTGCATTGTTTCTAATGGCCAACAGGGGGCGACTGCTTGGGCTGCAAAAGGACTCGCAGTTTTATAAAAGTCTATCATTACAGATGATTTTCATGGGCTAAATTGTCAGTTTCTGGTTATACTGAATAAAACATTGAGTTTATTTTGTAGATTTTGGTCACGATTAGTTTCAGAAACGTGATTAGCCGGAGTATTATCCAAGCTGGTAAGTGCGCATCTGTAGCTCATCATCTGCAGTTTCAAGGAAAAGCCTGAAGCTTCTGCACAGGACGACACAAACCAGCTGATGGTGTCACAGTGGCTACATCCATCATTTATATGGTCTATGGATGACATGTCAGAGAGAGAGACCGGCAAATGTTGGAGGGTGCGTTTGGCACACTTTGGTCTTTGCTCTGTGTGTAATACGAGGAACAGCTCAAGTTATCTGCCTGAATCAGCTCACAGGCTTTGTTCTATTCATGTTGCATTATTCTTAAAGAACTGTTCATTGTTTATGGATAGATAAATAGGCTAAATCATCATATATGAATATAGAAGTTATTTTCTCTAGGCTGGAAGTGATGAATCCCCTGGAGTGCCTTTGTCTCCCTTGTGTCTCCTCTTGTGTGCAGAGCTGTACATGTGCAGCCTCGCTCTTCTGTCTGTGCAAATACATTTACTGTTTAGTGCTGCAGAGTTGGGCGATTTTAGATGTAGGTTAATCACATTTAGTCAGTTAGGTGCTGGTTGCTAAATATTAAAGAAACTTGAGTTCATGGTTATTATGCATAAGGGTTCATGATGCAGTTATTCATGTTGAATTTGTGTAGGCTGTAAAGGTGTCTGCATTTTTTTTTTTTTTTTAAGGAAATAGTGAAGTAAGTCGATATCCCTGTCAGAGTTGGTTGCCAGTCCAGTCCATCTGCTCTGGCACTGACCCTGGTCCCAGACCGCTCTTCATTCAGTTTCTGTCATCTTACATCTTTGCTTTCTTTTGCTCTTCTGGCAGCAGGATGCTGTTTGCTGTTTTAACTACCTGGATAAAGATAAAGTTACTTACAGCAAACAGGGGGGAAAAAGCCTTCGTTGAATTTCCTTGTTTTTGTTGCATCATCGAGCCTTTATTTTCAGAGGAATTCATACTCAGAGGCAGAAGGACTTGTCCAGTCGTGGAAACAACAATTAGCTCATAATAAAGGTTAAAGTAATACTCAAAAAAATAAATCTATTGCTACTTTAAATGATACGTTTTCTGATAATCTGTGCTGCTGTCGTCAGAAAAAGAAAAAATCTCACTAAATCTGCCGCTGTTTATTTTGACTCATACGCCACCCTGCTGTCTCAAACACACAGTGGTAAGAAACATAAATGGTGCACACATTTGCCATTTTTGTATTATTTTGCAATTTTTGTAGTACATATTATTTTTTAAAGACTTTTATCATATCTCTGTATCAACAGCATGCTGTCTCTCTTATTAAAAATGCAACCTGCTGCTGTTTTAAGGTTTCCAAGTGACACACTCTGTAAGTGACAGGCCACATGGTTTCACTGTGATCAAAATGAATGCAGCCGTGCTGTGCTTCAGCTCTGATGCAGCAGATCTAGTGGAGTTGCATGTTGAGAAATTAACCGTGTCAGTGTCACTGACACACTGATGTTGTTCACTTTCTAATTTAGCATTTCGATGTGTCCGATGCAAAGAATTTCAGATTTCTCTCAATTGGTGACAGATTGAGTCCAAAGTTGTGGCAGAAATCAGCAGCTTGAAAAGTTTAATGAGAAGGCAGCGGACTTTGAGACATACTGACTGGTTTTGGTCTTTGTTTGCAAGAACAAATGCATAAAATATCGTCTCTTTTTAATGTGAACTAATTTTATTTTAATGGCTCCATCTCTGCAGCCCTGCTCCAAGAAAAGCCTGTGGGAAGCCTTAGGAATTTGCTTGCAGTCAGTAGTTTGAGACTCTTGTGTTCGGTGCTTAGGGCTGCACTATTTTTACATTTCATTGCTAATAGATCAGCTGCAAGTAAAATAATGCAGCTGTCTTTTTCTAGTCAGTGAACAGAAGTCTGCAGGTGCGGCGCTGAAGCAGGACGAGTAGAAACAAAAGCATTCTGCACACTTATTCTTATTGAATACTGAAAAACTGAAAGCGATTAACCAACAGCATCAGTGTGAAGAGAAAAAGGATGGAATACAGTTTGGCCCATTTTAATATAGAGTATTTTAATATTTAATATAAGTGTAAGTGTGAGCGATCGACCAAGACGGTATGAAATGCAGTTGCTTATATACCTACTGTTCATATAGCAAGACTGCAAACAGTTGACCTTGGGTTAGTTATTCACAAGATATGCCTGTACAACAGATATTCACCTGAAACCTGCCAAATACAATACAATCTCATATTCTGGTAATTTACAAAAAAAAAACACCTTAAAGCAAAATTAAGCAGATATACACCTATGAAATCTTGAGATCACATGATCACATGATATATGATTTGAGTGTGATTTTTTTTAATTTTTTTTTTTTTTAAGGGGGATTTGGAAGGTCATTCAAGCATAACAGAGAAGCACATCTGCTTTTTGATATTAGCCAGGTGTGGGTCGGTATCATTTCTTATTTTGTCTAATACAAACAGCATTAATTAAGATTAATTGATTTTTTTCACCTTTATTTAACCAGGAAACAGTGACTCTTGATATTAAAAATAACTCTCTTTTGCAAGAGTATTTCAGCCGAGATAAACGGCAAAAGCAACTTAAACTTATACTTCACGATACCTGTCATACTCGTGTCAGGCCAAGCAGGCATTCTTGTTCAGACAGAACATTTGCAGCCCCCAGACCGCTTAAAATCAACTAAATTAATTCATTTAGTTGATTTTGCAGCTGATTTCACAAGGGGGGAACCCTTGTTCCACTTTCAGTACAGGCTTTAGACAGAAGAGCAAAGACAACAGCTTCCAGTAGTTTCTTGAGGGGTGTGTTCCAGTGAGCAGCATTGTGCAGAAAAAGAACGTGGGGTAATTTGATTAGAAATGCTGCCGTCACATAGTTTGTGCAGCAGAATAGCGTCACAGCTCAGCAGACAGTGGAGTTAAGCAGCATCTTCATGGTAAATTGTGCATACAATCATTTTCCCTTTCTGATATTTGGTTTTGAAAACGCAACAGAAATCCACTACTGGGCGGGTTCTGTATGTTTAACTGGCTTTACTGAGCTTGAGCTTATTTATCTGTCATATATACTTCTGTTATGGCTCATATTCAAATTAAACATGACCAAAGCTTCCACTGAGGTCTGTGGGTGTGCAAGTAATCGATGTGAGGCAAAAGCTCAGGCTTCAGACTGCTGTAAACACTTAGTTGCACACAGTTTATTGGATCTCAGAAGCCCCACCCCACCTGCTGTTCTTCTGTTTGTGAGGGGCAGCCAATCAGGAGACAGTTGGCTTAAAATGATATGAGTGAAAACAGCTCATCGGGTCCAAAAATAAAAATATATCGCTGGAAATGAAATGAATAATTTTTTTTTTTTAATCTTATGGGTATTTGTCAACCCTCCCTGGTAAATCAAGAAAAACAAGACAATGTTCAAGCTCGTAACATCCAGGATAAACCAATTTTCCTTTTGCCAGCACCTGCTACGCTCAGCCTCACATTCGGCAGCAAAGAGACGTTGATCGGTACAAATCACACACAGTTTTTACTCCAAAAATAACTTTGAAATGTAGCGCTGCTGAGGGAGAAGGGGTAGAGAAAGATGAAGTGGAGAAAAAGAAAGGCGGAGTGTAAAGAAGAGACAGCTGCTTAGGTCAGAGGAGGCGTGTGGCTGAGGAAGCGCTCCCCCTCTCCCCGAGCTGTCTGGACTCTCCATGAGGGACAGAAGGAGAGATTTAGACAGGATGTGAAACATTGAGTGAGAGAGGGAGAGAGGGAGACTGACAGCAGGCAGGAGAAACGGTAAGGAGGGGATAAGGTAACTAAAAATACCACATTTGTTTAGATGTTTACCACAGTTTGGTTTGCTTTCGGTAAGCAGGCGTTCCCTTCTTCTTTAGAGTAAAGTCACCCGACATGACCTGCCATCATTGGAGTAATTCGAGGTTAAGTGCTTTGTTCAGAGGCAACTTGGGGGTTTTCTCAAGTTGCTCCCATCCATATACAGCAAAAGGATGGATAATAGTCAGAGGGAGGTCTGCAAAGAGAAAATATAGAAGCTTTTACCTCTTCCTGCAGCAGGCTGTTGTTTTGATGCAGGGTGCTTGCATTCTGCAGTCAAAGGTTAGCTCTGCTCTCCAGGAGCTCCTACCATTCCCCTTCCTCCTGATCGAGCTGCAGACGCCCGAGGGAAACCACTCACATCTCAGCTCACCAAAATGTCCACCCTGATGTCAAAAGACAGATGCTGGTCATGAGAGAGGAACGGTCTTTTTTTATTTGTGTTCATCTTTGGTCATGCTTTTGGTATAAGAAGAGAAACAACCACAGCAAAAGTAAGAGTTTTACTGTGACATTTTAAATTTAACAGAGAGCATGAGGTAAAGAAGGGCAGGAGGGCACAGCACATTAAGTATTTAAAACAACAACAAACACAACCATTTCATCCAGTGTTTTCCTCCCTGTCTTTCTGGCGAGGAATGTGAGCTGTCTAACAAACCTGTCCATCAGAACTTAAGTTTGTATACCTGACTGTTGTGAAGTGAAGCACGGTGGTGCGGGGGTATACCAGCTAATCTGTTCTGCCAGATGCTCCAGTCTTCTCAAACTCAGTAATGATCTAAAACACAGACAGATTAGGGCTGTGACTACCCCCTAAAAAATCTAGTCCTAGAATAAAATTCAGAATTCAGAATCAAGGGGCAGAAACGCTACATTCAACCCAGCAAATCATCCATCCATTCATGCATTCATCCATCGATTATCTTTGGTTTATGTGAAGTCACAGCGGCAGCACACTAAGCAGATATTCCTGTCGTCCTTCTGCCCAGCAGAACTTCCAGTTCTCAGGGTCTCCTTCCACTTGAGCGTCCAGAAGATGTCTGAACCAGCTCATCTGTATCCCTCTGAATCTCTGAGCTCCGTATCCTAACTGTGAGCCCAGCCATTCTTTAGAGGACGCTCATTTCTCCTGTTTATTTGCAACCTGGGCAGCAATGGCGTCTGACCTTCACAACAAGAAAGTCTGGAGTTTGTCTGGAGTCTGTGCTGAGTTTGCATGTTCTCTCCATGTTTGTGTGAGTTCTCTCAGAGTATCCGGGCTTTCTCCAATAATCCAAAGACACGCAGATAGTGGGTTTAGGTTAATCGGTGATTTTAAATTCTCATAGGTGTCAGTGTGAGTGCAAATGGTCGTCTGTTCGCCGTCCTCTTCGTTGACCCTGCGACAGGATGGCAACCAGTCCAGGGCGTACCACATCTCATCCTGGCGGCTAATTTATTTTGTCAGGTGCAATTCTTGGGTTTATTTGGGGTTTCTGTAATCTCCATGAATGGGGAACATCCCAGTCTGACTCTACATCCCTCTTCCCAGGCATGGGACCCACTCTGTCACCCATTCTGCTTCCATATCTTGACTGTTTTTCTGTTTTTTCTCCAGCTCTCTTCCCAGCAGAACCTCACTCCAACAGTGGGCGCCTTCAATCCCAACCGTTTTGGTGCTTTCGAAGACTATGACATGCCCACCAAATTACCGTTTTCAATATTCTGAGATTGAACGTACTTCTCATAGGTACTGGTCTGAGTCTGGGTTGTAAGACATTACTGTAGTTACCTGAACCAGGCTGCTATCACCACAATAAATCTAGCAGAACAGGCCCATATGTAAGCCAGATGACAACCTGTAAAAAAAAAAAGTAATTACTGACCCAGTATTCTGCCTGCTAGCCCGCTCTATACCCTTGACTGAGTAAGGTCAGGGATGGATTTAGGTTGAATGGTAAAGAGGCAAGAATTACTCACACTGAAATGCAGTTGCTTGAAAACTATCTTACTATAAACTATAACATATGGTTATACTTGTACTTAGTTTCCTTATGCTAATGTCAGTGTCATCATCCCCTTTGCTTCCCTGTTCCCTGTTTGAAGTGCGTACTTCAGTTGACAAATCTCTCTTTAGGAAGCGCTTAATTAATTTGTCTTTTAAGCAAAGGTTTTAGTCAGATCCTGAGTTTTCTGTGTCACCTCCTTTTTCTTTTCTACTTTCACTTGGCCTAAAAACAGTATGGTTTATGTTTGTCTTTTTCAGGCCTTTGGAGATCACTTGTACTTGTCACTTGCCTCCTGATGTGGCACTTTTGGGGTTACCGCAAAGGTTATGTTTGCTTGCTTTAAAATTTTTATGTTAGCTGAGGTTAGGTCTCCTGAAAGCAGAGAGAATGTTTGGCAGTTAACTGTGACAATTGCGTCGAAATGCTAAACCGGCATCAGGTATAACATTGTGACTACTGACAAGTGAAGTGAAGAACACTGGGTCCAAGGAAGGTATAGCAGTGAACGAGCGACAGGTCCAGGAGGCAGTTTGATTCTTTGGGCAGTGATCTGCTGGCAGATCTTACTTTGACACGTACCACCCAGTTTCAGGTTTAGAGCAGTCTAAAACTCTTTCACATTAATAAGGTGTTACAGGTACATAAATGCTAAAAATGAGTCCGTTTAGCTCATTGATAGGTGGTTGCCAGGCAACACGATGATGCCTTAATACCTGATATTTATAAGATATACATAAGAACATACCTGAATTACAGGGATTGTTTATACATACACTGACCTCATTATTTGAAACTTTGGCCATGTTTAGTTTGAGTAACGCTTATTATTTATAGATCAGAGAAGGTCTGTTCTGTGAGGTGCTTGATGTTCATGGATGCACATAAAAGAAGCTAAGTATTTCTATCCATCCATCAGTTTTCTGCCATTTTGTTAACCGGTCTAACCGAACGCTCTCCTGGGACACTGAAGCGTTTCTAAGCCGAGACACAGTCTTTCGAGCGTACCGTGGGCATACCCTGGGTCTCCTCCATCTAGGACCTGCATCTCATCTGGGAGGTGTGTAGGAGGCATCATGTTCAGATGCTGAACCATCTCCATTGGCTCTTTTTTAAGTGGAAAGGTAGCAGCACTACTACTTGAGTGCCCAGCTCCTCACCCTATCTCTATCTATCCATGAATCACAAGCTTGACATGGTGGAGGGCTTTGCGTGCACAAATGTTCCCAGGAACTATGTTGTTGGGGGAAGTTTTGAGCGAGGGGTGGCTCAAACAAGGATTCAAGAAACCTGGTCAATACTCGGCCGCCAAGCCTTAACCGATCTTCCTGTGGGCGCAGCACCCGTAGGATGACCCAAGGAGGTCCGGTGCTTTGTGGATTGGGCAGCTTTCAAAGGCAGAGAGGCCATGGCGCCCGAATCCCCTGCTATTAACGCTGGTTTTAAGGACGAGGAGCCAAATAATAATTTTTCTTAAAAATGCGGAACTACTCCTTAAACTCACAGTTTTGTGCACCTTGATTCTCTGCACCTGTTCCCCTTTTCTCTCACCTTACCACCTTCTCTCCCACCAGACCACCACTGCATATTAATTGCCATAGCAAACATATTTTTAAAAAGGTGTCTTTGTGTACAACCTCGCCTGCAAGCGTGTACGCATGGAAGAGGCAGCAGGAAGACTGTGATTTGCTGGTGATGACTGAGAGAAGGAGGGAGGGAGGTACGCATTGATGAAGCAAGAGCGAGGGAGAGGCAGAGAGAGAGAAAGAGAGAGCACTGTCCCTATCAGTGTCTTTTTCGCTCTGCGATTCAGGCAGCCAGCCCTCCTTTCCTCTCCTCCTCCTCCGCCTCCACCTCCACAGCGGCAGTGGCAGCAGCAGCAGCGGGGAGAAGGGACGAAGGAAAGAATTGGATGGAAAAAGACTAAAATCGGGACTCAACAAAGAAAGATAAGGAAGGCATGAAAGACATCAGCGGCAGGAGAGCGGCGTTTTTTTCCACTCAGACACCCACACCCGCCGAATGTGCGGTGGGAAGAGGCTAAAACCAGCGCGAAGAGAGTGTGAGAGAAAATACTGACTGAGAGAAGTGGATCGCAGACGGCGGAGTCGGAGGGGAGGGAGGGGGAGATGAAGGAGTAAAGGATGACAGCGGACCTCTACTCGTGGACAGAGCAGGAGGAAGAAGTGAGAGAAAACCCGAGAGTCGGCGCTGTGACTGTTAAACTGACGGTATCCATTTTACAGCGGGAGCAACAGGACCGTGCCGTCTTGTTCCCTCGGCGTTTCTGCCCCTTGATTCTGAATTCTGAATTTTATTCTGTTTGTATCGCGTCTCCGGACTTGTGACGAAATCGAGGGCTCTCTTTGGAATCCCTGCTCTGAAGTCCGAGGGCGGCCGTCCCCCCTCTCCCTCCCTCGCATCCCTCTCCATCTCCCTCTATTGTAGTGTGCTTGTGTTCCTGTGAGCAGAAAGAGCTTCTCGTGTGTTTTCTACCTCCACATTTTCCACATTTTTGCGCCCATCTGTTTCACGCTGGCTGTCCGTTCTCACCTCTGCCATCTGTGAGAGTGTCAGCTTGGGTTTCTTT
>VVHJ01034961.1:27322-47811 GCA_015107715.1 Tylochromis polylepis
CTTTTTTCCCCCCCCCTGTTCCCTTTTTTTTTTTTTCCATTTTTTCCATTTTTTTCTTCTTTTTTTTTTTTTAGAAGCATGGTTTCTGCAAGACTTAAAAATAAATATTGAATCGTCTGGGTTGATTTCCATTGATCTTCAGACACTTTTGTGTAATCCGTCACCATGATTGGTGTCAACAGCCTGCACTCGGCGGGGCGCCTGCGCTCACGCTCTCTTTGCACCGTGCGCTACGGCAGGGACTTCCGGATGATGGACCCGTTCCGGTATCCCAGAACCCCGCGCTCGCGTTCGCTCAAACCCCTGGTGTTCCCAGACCTGTTGGGCAAAGCTCAGGACGGACAGAACCACCCACAGGCCAGGAAGAGGAGGAAGGTACTTAAAACCATGCTGTTCATTTAAAATTATGTATTCCACAGCACAAAAGAGATGAATCATTTTTCCATTTCATGTTCATGTCATAACACGGTGTAACTGCTCAGTGCCATTCAAAGCCACACATCTGTTCACCACCTAAACCTGCACTGTACGCTCTCAGCAAATATTGAAAATAACTTTATTTGTCTTTCAAACATAGTAGCATTTGAGATCAAAGAAAACACATTAAGGATGTGAACATATAGTACATGCAGACACGTGTTCAAGCAGAAGAAATGATCTGAAAGTGGGAGTCATTACAGTTAACCTATAAAATAAGTTTTAAGCAGTTGTTTGAAATGTGATTAAAAGAGGAAGGCTTTCCAAAATTCTACAACTGCAAAAGCTCGATTTAAAGTAAGAAAATGGAACAGTTAAAGGGCCCCAGTCAGCTGTTAGAGAGGTCGCTGGAATAAGGTCTCACCAGGTATAATATATAAGAGCTTGGCTATGTAGGGCTTCATATGTAATTACCCTCGATGGCCTAAGACCTCAATCCTAACCCTAACCCTAACTTTCAGTTTAGACAAGTAGAATATATAACTTTTGTTCTGTTAAATTGTTCTCACAGAAACAAAGAAATTATTTACTCTAACTGACCTGGATCAAAAACTACCAGGGTTAATAACAATCTAAAGCGAAGTCTAAATTTCTCTGAAAGTCGATGAAAGGAAGCCCGATCAGGGCTGATAGATGAGCACTGGGTAGTTTTTCTTAGCAGCCTTGCTGATTGTACATTTGGAGTACAGCAGCTTATTTAACCGTACCCAGATCGTTCAGACCTCACAGAGATCAATCTTTTGATGACAGTTTTGCGCCTTAATGTCCAAAATTGGGCACACGGGTTCCCAGGAATTTATTTTTTATTTATTATTTAAAGTATTTTTTTCAGTTTTTTCTCATAATATATGAGCAGGATGAAAAAAATAATCCAGTTTATCAAAACTGATTAAAGCCTAGCTAATTGTATGTCTGAGGGGGTAAAACTTAGCTTGCCACTGGGGTTATTGCCTCTAAGGTACTCTCATTGCACCCTTGACAGGTGTACTTACTTGTACCCTTGTGGTTTGTACCTTAATGTAGCATTAAAGGATGGATTGTATTGTTCCCAGGGATGCCTATTAATTTTATTGTTATTCATTCATAAACTTGTGGTTGTAAAGTGCTTTTTTTACTCTCACAGACAGCCCAAAGTGTACTAAAAGCTACCCAAATAGATATCAAGGATTTTATGCCTATTTTCTATACGTCGCCTCCTGATATTGCACCTTGAAATCTAAAGGAAAGTGTTCAAATATGTACCTGTAATGGTAAGAAAATGTGTGTGTTCTTTTTTTTGGCCATCAGAAGGTCTGGTAATTACCAACAGAGTGTGTTTATTTATGCAGATTGCACCTGTAGGGACAGAAATGGCCTTTTATTGTACCCCTATGTCTGAGAGAGCGTGTGTTTACTGTTTGATTTACTGCCTGTGTGGCTTGTATACATGTGGTGTGCAGAGCGTTTGATGAAGGTGGCTGGATTTCTGCCAGACCTGACGGCACGTATAGCATGGCTCAGTACAGTGTGCCGTTTAACGCCATCACTCAAGGCTAATGGCTCTCATCTGTTGCCACTTGGTGACGTTGATGGAGCAAGTAGGTGAAGGTGACGAGCATCCATCTTTGTCTAAGTGAGCCTTCAGACTCAATGACTCAGTGCCGTCAGTCCCTCAGGATTTACAATCAGGGGAAATACAAATAAAACATATTCTTCAGAAATAACTCGCCAAATAGACTCAGCTGTGACACAGTTTCTGCACATGCAGCATGCAAATCAGAGCTATGCTGAAGTGGGGGCAAATGTAGAATATTACGCATACTTGAAGCTCCAGGCTATTTTTGAAATTTCTCCAGATTCACTCACTCAAAGTTCCACAAGCGTGACCCTAAATGAGGAATCTTGGGATATTATAATGAGAAATACTTTAAAATGTACTGTGTACATATCCTTTTCACCATAGGAGGGTCGATAACAGCCTTATATGTTATTGAATATGTTTTAAAAGCTCATCAGAAGTGAAATATGAATATGAAATACCTCTGATCCAGATCTTTGAAAAAAACAGCATCATTTGACTTTTTAATAAGAAATACAGACTTTCGAGAGAGTAGAAAGAGTCAAAGCCTGGCTCGATCACTGGCTAAGAACTAAACCAACAAAACTCTTTGTTGAGTGATTGAAATGCAAACACTAACCTCTAATTTTTACTATTTTGTGACCATGGGAATGACTGTATATAATACACATGCATGTCCTTTTTGTTGTCAGCATTTTAAATCATTTGGAAACAAGCAGTTTTCCTCAGTTGTACACGTAAACTTCTGCAGTCACATCGCTGCACTTTTACTGCTTACAAATTCACCGTTAATACTTGATGTCGGTCGGATTTGTGCTACAGTAGCAGTTTGTCTCCTACTCGGGCATCCCGGGAAGATCTTCCCTGTCTGTCGTGATTATTAAAATGCATGAGCGCATCTGAGTTTGAAACATAACTCGAGAGTTTTATAGTAGCCGGAGCAAAACAGACCTAAATCTGTAATGGTCTCCTCTGGGTGGTCATCAATATTCATGGCGCTCTGGAAGTATTTGTGATTAGGCCCAGTTTCAAAGCTGCAAATGAACCTGATTCGACGCACTGAATCAAACACCATCATAAAGCCGGCTTCGGTTTAGGTTGAAAGTCTAAAACGCCAGTGACGACCAGCGGCTTAATATATGTAATGAAACTGATTTTAGTTTGAGGTTTGATCCACGAGGAATTCGGAGATGAACCGCCCGTAAATGTCCTCTCCATCACCTCAGCCGGCACATCTGTCTTTCAGCTGCACTCACTGCCTTAAACTCTACAGCCCGATGGCCTCCCGCTGCCTCTTCTGTCCCCGCTCCTCTGCAGCAGAGCGGCTGTGAAACGGAGCTGCTATGTGTCACATTCAGCTGGCAGAGGCCGATGTCACTGAGGTGTTTGGGGGGCGGGGGAGCTGAATGAGAAGTGTCTAAAGGTCCTGACTGTCACTACAGATTTTGAGGACACTGAAGCCAAATGTGCCGACTGTCAGATCAGAGAAGCAGCAGCTGACCGGATCCCTCATTAAAACCCATCTTTGCCTCTGTTTTTTTTTGTTGTTTTTTTTCTTGTGCTGATCATGACGATAATAAAAGTAAAAGACTGTGTTTGCTGTGAGGGAAAGTAATGACCTAAAAATGATAACTGGTGATTTATCACATTTATCAAGGGGGTAAAGGACCTAAATTCAGTAAATGTAAAATCCAAAAACGTAATCCAAAAGAAACTGAAGTTCTCAGGTAAACGGTCAGTGAGAGCGTCAAGGTCAGATTCGCTTTACCGCTGACAAATTTGAGAAAACCCAGAAGCCTGTTTTGAGTAACACCAAGCTTTAATAACATTTCCCCGTTTTCATGCGTACTCACATACTCAAGTACTCACTAGACACCTAAAATGGATTAAATAAGACCTACTAGGCTTAAAGTTCCTGCCCTTATTTTAGGAGCCCATTAAAATGAGAAACTAAGCTAATGAAAATCTTCCTTAAGGAACTATGAATAAAGACCGTCTACTAAATGGGAAGAGCTACACAGGTTGTGTATACACACAACCTGTGTTGACTGACTAATTGAAAAAAGGAGCGACAATAAAAGCGCAGATAAAAACAGAGACAGGAAGTAAAACTGATAACAGGGTAGAGGGAGCAGAATGACAAATAAATATAACCACATTTCAAACCCATGACACATCCCCAGTGCAAATCAGAGGTGTGAGTCCTGCTCAGTACTGTTTGGTCTGTGATTTTAGCGCATTGTTAGATGGTTGCTAGGCACCTTCATTATGCGTAATGATGTATCACGTTTAGTGGATATAAATTAGATGTTTTGTGTCATAAAGTTAAAATGATGCCATGCTTTTATGAGGTGTTACATAAATCCTAAAAATGAGTCATTTTAGCCCATTGAATAGTTGTTTGCTTGGCAATGTGATGATGTCATAACATCTAAGATACCTGTACCTGTGCGCCAATTTTAATTGCTCATCTCCTGTTTGTGTAGAAAGAGTTTGCATGTCAATTATTATATCAGTAAATGGAATTTAGCCACACACATGGAATTTTTTTTGCAAGTTACAACAATATAAAAATAAGAAAAATTGTAACATTTGAAATATGTGCTTAAAATTAATTTGGGTTTATTGGATTTTATTTCTTAGCTCTGCCTGTGCTCCTCTTTCCCAACAAGTTTCATTACGTTCAGCTTGGTACAAACTCTTTCCAATTCCAGTTCCACTCATCACATTACAAACACTGAAGGTCTGGTTAGTTGTAGTGATCTAATGTCTTTGTTATGCTTTTTGCTCCCAGACTGTAACTTAATTTTTCTCCATGTGGCTCGATGCATTTGTCTAAAGTATTTATTGGCTGATTGATTTGCCCGTCCATTCACTGAAAGGCTGGGTGCTTGGCGAATAATGGCTTTGTTACTGATGCAGTGGTGGTGGTGGCTGACTGATTGGATGATCGATGGATTGTGTGGCTAAGAAAATGAGTTAAGCTCATGCAAAGGGCAGTTTGAGCAGCATGAGAAGGGATGCCATTTCTCTAACTACAGTTTATTGAATGAAGCCAGCTTGCTTACAGCGTGGTTTTCACAGAAAACCACAATAAACCTGCCTGTGTGTTATACCCCGCGTGCTACATTATCTGATCAATTGGCCACCTGAACACTGCTCATATTTTTCCTAAATGTGATTTTCTTGTTTCCTCTGCAGGCTCTCTACAACTCAATCAAGAACCAGAAGCTGCAGTGGACATTGTAAGTCTTTTTATATTGAGCTAATTTAATTTTACTTATCTTAAGCTGTTTTTATTTCATTATGGTTTTCCATCTGTGGACGACCAAATGTACTTTAAAAAAAATACATTTAAATTGTAATTTTAAAAACTAAAGAACGAAATATATAAATTAGTTAATAAATCATTCTATATTTCAGTAAACAGTTAAAGATTAATATTAAAATAAGTCTATACATTGCATTATTTATAGTTATTTAGCGTTATATGTGGAATTGATATGAGTAAATTTACTGATGTACAATTTTTTAATAATTACCTATTTATTTATTGCCTGCCTCAAATGGGGAAGCAGGTGGAGAATGGAGTTAAGCTGACAGTGAAGTTATGTGCAGATATTAATGCATGAAAGAGTAATAAAATAATAAATAATATAAAAAATAAATATTTTTTTTAAACTAATGAACTTATTATTAACTTTGTTATTGTGTTGATAAATTGACAAAATTGAACTATCAGGTTATTTATTTAAACTATTTTTTAAAAATATCCTTTTAGTTTATATTTTAATGCAAAAATATAAATCAAAATAAATCAATAATAATATTATCATGTATAATTAATCCCTGTCTTTATTTTGTTTATTTGGTTATGCCTGTCATTTTACTTAGTAGGTCATTTATCTTTAAGCTAAATACTAATGATCCTAATCAAAAGATATTAAATAAACTAGGGTCATACTTTTCTTATTTTGTTTACATATAATAATTGATTTACTTGTTTATTTTTTCATATTGGCAGTTTTGGTCCCCCATACTTGGCCTCCATCAAAAAAAAAAAAAGGAAATTTAAATTGGGAGAAAAGGATGGAAAGATAAAATAATTACATTTACAAAATTACAAAAATATTTATATTAATAAAATTGAAATTATTAAAAAAAACTGTGGGGAAAAAAAAATCAAATTTAATCCATGATTTAAAACATGAAATAAATATGAATTTATTTGATGTTTTTAAAATGAATGAACAACTTCATTTATTTTTTTGTTTTTTTATTCTTTATTTAATTTAATTTAATTTAATTTAATTTTAATATTTAGTTTTCCATTTTCAATTTTGGTAGCTTCAGTCTTCCATACATTCTCTGCTTTTTATTCTCACACGCAGACTGGAGGGCAGGAAACAATAAGGGATATTGATCAGCTTGTTTGCATCCTCAGTGATGACGCTAGTGTTGTTTGGCATGTGAAGGAAACATTAGTGTGTCAAGGGTTGCTATTCTGGATCACAGCTCCACGGCGCCTCAGAGATGCCAATTAAGTCGCCTGCTTTCCAAGCTTTGTTGCCATAGTTACGACACCATGGATACGACTCCATAGCTACCACGATGCTCTTTCCTCCCTGCATTCTCTCGGCAGCAAACGCACACGGTGACAGGCGGATAAAATGCACACATAAGTGTATATATAGGCAGAAAACACATGTATGCATGTGAACATGTTGTGTTGTGTACGCGTGAAAAGCAAAAGGAAAAAAAAAATCAGAAAGAGAACGAGAACAAGGCAGCTCCATTTCAACGTCTCTTTACCTGCATCCTGTACAAAGGTGCGACCACAGCCTCCCACTACCTTTCCAAAAATAGCAGCTGCAGCGCTCCCGAAGCAGCCGAACAAAAGTGGTCAGAGGAGCAGATTGCGGAGGAGATCCGCAGAGAGGCAGGCAATCCAGTTCAAACATCTCCGCTGACATATAGACAGCTATTTAAACACTGCCACCGCACAGGAGGCCGCGCGGGGATAGAAAAGATGTCATTTTTAGACACGTAAACACCACAGAGCGAAGGAGAACCCACCTCCAAACAAAACCGGTTACAGATGAAGAGATTCAGCCCACAGAAGTCTGTTGTTCATTTTTAATGCTTTAGCCGGCGGAGATCTTTCCAATGGAGTCTGCTTTGGAAACTTTGACACTTATGGACAAGACTCATCCGCCTCAATATTCAGTAATCTTTCTCGCAGCCTGGCTCATTGATTGGTAGCCTTCAAGCTGCGGTTAAACTTAAAATTAACCTAAGCTTAGTTTATTTCACAGCTTTGAATCCATGTCGTCGTGGGAATTGTAAGCCGGTGTGTCTGCATTGCTCTGCGGTCACAAATGCAGTTGAGCTGTTCATGTTGAACTTGGGTCTAATAGATATTTGACAACTCTCCCTCAAAGGCAGGAAGGAGAGAACCCTTCACAACAGACCGAGATTGTCAGAGCTATAAAAATGAAGAAGAAGCCACATGTCTGCACAGGAATACTAGCTGTTGCGTTAGCATAATCAGCAACCTGGATAGAATCACATTTACTTTCACTGAGACATTACCTTCATGCTAATCAGTATACTCTGTTTACATCACATGTTAGGGCCAAACAGATCTGTTACAGATGTTGAGGTCTGTGTGGCTGGGTGTTTATTTACATTTCTGGGAACTCAAGTATTATACTTACGTTGAGCTAAACTCGCTGCAGTCTTGTCCTAAATGATAAAAGTGTCGCTGCTAAATAAAAAAAATTGCCTCTTTAACCCTTGAATTCAAACAGAAGAAACTGAAGCAAGAAACTTAATGTTCACAGGGTTTTTCAGTATTTTCTGGATCTTTTCTAAAAGTTTGCAGCGTGAATCTCAGTGCGCCTGCACAGACCTATCATGACATACAGAAGTTTACATCCACTCATCATGGACATGAATGCTAGTGCTAAGGGACATTTAACCACATGTTAATGGGGCCGTACGTATGTATTTGAGCCTGTGTGGATTAGACAAAATCAGAAATGAATTCAAACTTGTGCACCCAGTTCTTGTTTTTTTTTTTAACTCAGCTGTACAAGCACTCCAAGAAGTCATTAAAAGCCCAAAATTACCATGACGTTCATACCCATGGACTTCTGACCACAACTGCATCAGGCGGGCATGAAATTACCTTTTCATGTAAACATATTCAGCATTTTTTAAACCAGATGTGACAATGAGCAATATAAAAAGCACTTTTTACTTGCTAATTCTTAAAAAATAGTGACTAATATCATAAACTCATCAGGAAAGTGTTTCCTGAGGTCACTGATTGGCAAAGCTGAGAGCCCCCTGCTGGCCATTAGAAAGAATGCAGGCTTGAAGCACACAATCAGTAGCTTCATACTCAGACCATCATTTGTGGAGAGTCTGTGGCTGGACCCGCAACAACATAAATATATAATATTTTTCCACATCAAAGTTTTCCAAAGTTTCCCAGTCTGCCATCCCTAGAAAGATTTGGGAATTCCTGTACTAAGACATTTTTAGGATAAAGCTAGCTCATGGGCCGTGGGGGTGTCTGAATTAGGATTATATGCAATCATGGCTGTGCCTTTGGTAAATGGACTGGATCTTATATAGTGCTTTTCTACCTGAGCACTCAAAGTGTTTTAGACAACAGGCCTCATTCATACAAGCACTTTTCCCATGCTTTTTCTACCTAAATGTTTTCTAACATTCACACACATTCACACTCCAATGGATGCATCGGAGAGCAACTTGGGCTTAGTATCTTTCCCAAGGATACTTTGGCACGCAGACCCGAGCAGCCAGGTATCGAACCACCAACCTTCCGATAAGTACATGACCTCCTGAGCTACAGCGACACCTTTTGAAGCTGCTTACTGAGCTCACAGCATAATGATCGACCCCTGGGGGCAGAACCTTGTTCCTGTTTGTTCTTATGAAGGCTGATTTGTGTGTTTGCAGTTCTTTTCTATATTTATCTTTTTCCAGTATTGATTTATTAATTTACTCCCTTATTTCAAAATAAAACCCCTCTCTGTGTGTGATATTCACACTCTAAAACAAACCACTCGCTGCGATTATGTATATGTGAAATCTAGCGTCCCACCACAGGTGTGTGTTTGTGCTCTATTCTGTTTTTCTTTTCTTTTGCAATGGATGTTATTTCACACCCCCGCAGAGAGAGACGTGCACATGGCCACTCTCAGCGGTGCAGTTGGATGCACCCACATGTTCTTCACTCGCTCGCTCACAGATACAACACAGACGTATACACATGGTTCCTCATTCAGGAGCAGGGGTGGATGGAGAGCAGAGGGAGAGGCGGTGGGCATTGTGCTGTGAAAGGGAGACGCAACAAGTCGGCGATACAGGGAGAAGTGGATCCCTGGATAGAAAAGAATGGCAGGATAGTAGGATATGATGAGCAGGGAGAACGAAGCATGCTGTACATGAAGTGAGGCAGGGAGACAAGACCTTCCTGTTCTATTATTCCTTTTATTCTGTTAATCCCAGTTCTCCTCTTCCCTCAGTGGCTCTAATCATCGCGTCTTATTATTGTCTGCAGCCGTCACCACTCACCTGCAGTGGGAGGGCACAAATATGTCTGTAACTCCGGGCGTCTTGTTTACTCTAACAGTTAAGGCTCAGAACCTGAGAAAGGCTTCTCCTGCTCCTGCGCTTTCCTGTTACACACTTAAAAAAAATGCTTCTCCTGCATGACAGTGAAGAGTTTTTGGTAGTGGAATAAAACTTTTTAAAGGCCTTGAATGTGAAACGGGGATTAAAATACACTTTTATTAAATGCAAAAAGTAGTTTTATGTCCAACTCATTTCATATATTTGTCCCGTCTGGAGTGTGGAATACCTGCCACTTAGTTTTTTTATTTAAAAAATAAAAATGTAAACAAGCTGTGGATGCAGACATCCATACACCGGGGGCGCTGCAGAAAGGACTGCATGTGTTTATATCTGTCAAAGTCAAGTAGAAAAGAATGAAGAGTTGTTTTAATGGCCACAAAAACTCATTCATGGCTTTGGCAGTTATAAATTTCACATCTGTCAGTCCCATCCTTTCAGAATAAGACTGTGTCTGGGGTGTGTAAAGGTAACTTAAAGCCTGTGCGAATGAGGAAATGCTTTGCTGTCTATAAGAGTGTGTTTTTTAATGAATTATTGTCCTCTTTCACTTGACTGTGTTTGGAGTGTTTTGGTACCTTGACTCACAGTCAGTGAAACACAGCAGATCTCTTTCCTTTCCTTTTCTTTCCTTCCCTTTCTAATTTCATGTCTTCCTGACTCCTCCTCCTTTTAGACTTTTTTCCCTTTGTTATAGTTTTTTATTTATTTTCCTTTCTTCAGTTTTCTTTTTCCTGTTCCGTTTTTTTGCCATCTCTTCATCGCTGTCTTTTGTTCTTTCCCTTTGTTTTTGTTCCTGTCTTCATTCATTCATCTTTCATGTTGCCCTTCTTTTGTCCTTCCTTTGCTGCCCTCTGTTGTTTTTTCCTTCTTAAATACAGTACAGATGTATTTCCTTTTTTCTTGCCCTCTCCATTCCTCACCTCCTCTCCTGGACTTCTTTTCCCTTCACTCTGTTTTCTATGTTTGCTTTCATTTGTTTTCCTTAAATTTTCCATTCTTCATCAATTAATTCTTCACCAGAATTCCTCTTCTTATCATCTTTTTTACCTTCTGTTGTGTTTCTTGTCTTTCATCTCTGCCTCTTTCCCCTATCCTTTGTCTCCCTTTCTCTTTCCTTTTCTCTTCTCCTCTTCTCACCTCCTTTCTCACTCATGTTAAATGTTCTGCCATCTGAGAAGGATCAGCTTTGTCTTTTCTCCCCCCTCCGTCTCTGTCACTCTTCCATCTTTCTCCTCCACTCATCCACCCCCCTCCACCTCTCTCTCTCTATCTCCATCTCCTCTCCACTTTGTCTCTGTGTGGAGACGGATTCAGGCAGGCCAGCAGTTACCAGGCAACAGGCTACATGCTCATTGGCTCCGTCTCTGCCTCTCTTTCTCTCTCCGGCTCCTGCATGGGGTTAACTGCTGTTATGTACTGTTGGTTACTCATAGCGTGGTCTCGGGGGGGTTCGGCACACAGCCATTTTCTATTTTCAGGCTGAACTTTTGCATGGGTGCCGCCTGGTGAGGTAACAAGTGGAATTGCCATATTACCTTGCTGGGCGGATGCAGAGAGGCTCACTGCTGCAGCCTAAAGCATCTATCATCTCTTTAATGTGACAAATCCACTTAAAAACACCAAAAGATGCATGCAGTGGATTGTCAAGGATTATTTGGAGGAGAATGGGATTATCGTTGCTGTAGCAACGTGCATTGTTGGGTTTGTTTACAAACTGAATATTTAGAAAATTGTAATTGTAATCGTCTGTAATGCACAACAATAAACAAAAAAACAACAAAGCAAACCTGAATATGATTATACAAAGTTTTTTGTTTTTTTAATACTTGCAAAAAATATTGTAACCTGTCAAATGAGGAAATACACAAAGTAAAGATCCAAATAAATTGCATTAGAATCAGAAACAAATGACACGTAAGACAAGAGGCAAACCATACATTTTATGGGAAGTCTGTTCAAAATAAAATGTTTATATAAAAATATGAAAAAAGAAAATAAGACTTAAAAAAAATTCAAAAATTGAATTAGTTTTAAAAATATTTTTATTTGTATAAATTCTAGTCCTTGTATATAACATTTTTTTAAATATAGGAAAGAGAAAATAGACTATAAAGCATTAAAAACAGCACTAACAAGAGACTATTAAAACATCTGTTTAACTGAAAGAAAATAAATACAAACTTAAATAAAATATCTTAAAAAGAAAAGAGGTATGGGGGGGAGTAAATTAGACAATAAAATGAAAAAGAAAAATGTCTTACAGCAGTAAAAGAAAACCCAAATAACAAATTTTAAAAAAGGTTGGTGGCTAGTAAACAGACATTGATCTTTTTGGGTGAAGAGTTCAGTTGTTAATCAGACTGAGACTCTGTTTTTCTGGGAAGTTCAGCGCTCAGAAACACATTTCACATGAGGGTAGTTAGAAAGAAATGAAGCTGCAGTCGACGACTCAGCAGCTTCTCAGGTTTCTCATTTACAGAGATGGCTCCTCAAGGCCTGTTTCTGATGAGCGATGTGCTCCCTGCACCAAAACTTCAGATCCACCAGAAACACTCCGAGCCCATAAACTAATTTTAATAAAGGATGGAGTAAGCCTGGTGTTTGATATAATACTCTGAGACAACACAGTCTTCCAGTTTTACAATAAATTTGGTCTACGTTTGAGTTATTTCTATAGGTTAGGATGAATATTATTTGTAATATCTTCATTAAAGTAATCACATGAGCAGTTAAATGATAAGACAGGTTATTTATATGGAAGATGGTTCCAATTTAAATGTGTGCTTGAGGTATTATAAGCTGTCCATGTGGGAATTACGGCCACGGGAAAATGTTCTGCATAAAAGTGCCGCTAGAAAAGTTGTTGTTACTGCTGTAACCCCAGTTCTATGAGTATGTGTATACCCCATTGGGCTTCAGTGAGTTCTGTAGGGCAGCAAGAGGCAAGAGACCCTTTTTTTTTTCATCCCTGGCAATAATTAACATATAGTAATGTGGACTAGAGTAATATGGAACAAACCTTTAACTGAAAATGATCAAATGGTAGTAACAGGAATAGGAGGTCAAGCAGAAAAATCCATGTCTGACAAACGAGGCTGGTCGCACCAAAAACTGCAGTTAAGGCTGGCTCCTGTAGGAAGTCAACCTCTGTAGACTCCAGTGTTAAAGTGCCCAAAGTTACAGCAGAAGTAAACATGTTTACAGCCTGTTACAAAAATGGACTTGTTGACTGAAGGCCAAAAATTGGTAAACAGATTTACTTTCACAAGTGGAGCATTACAGCATTCGTTATAATTGTCCACTCTGACAGTCATATTTTATTAAAAATTTTATTAGGATGTTTTATTTTGGATTATTACAGCCATAACGGACAAGACCGGGGTACGGGAAAAAAAAAAGATGAGGGCCGGCGGCATGGTGCAGATGACCCTCTGCCAGTCAACAGCTGGCGTCAGCACGGCCCCTCCTCAGAACCCTCAATGTTTACACGCAATTTAAAGATTTTAACTACATTATCAAATAATCTGAAACTCTTGAGAAAGAGTTTATTAATGTAATTACCTCAGAGAGAGTGGTTTGTAAATGCTGGAGAAAAAGGAACACATCATCTGCATAAAGATTTATTATTATTTATCTACGTTCTTGCATTTTATGCCCTTAATCACTATAGCCTATCTGACTGCTGCTGCTGCTGCCAGTGGTTTGATAAAAATTGCAACCATCCCTGCCTGGTCCCCCTCTGGAGACAGAAGCTGGAGGATGTTTGGTCATCGGTCCTGACACATGCTGTTGGGGAACTGTATAAAATGTTTAACCAGGAAAGAGTTTCCAAAACCAAATTTGTGTGAAGTTGCACATAAAAAATTCTGGTGAACTCTATCAAATCCTTTTTCTGCATCTAAAGACAATATTGTAGTTTCAGTGTTTTTACTACATGAATAGTCTATCAAATTGAGTAATCTACGTGTATTTGTTAATGAGTGCCTCCCCTTTTATGAAACCAGTTTTTTCAGGATGTATTATGAGGGGGGTTATCTTCTCTAATCTCTTTGAGAGAGCTTTGCAGACTATTTTAAGGTCAACGTTAATAAGGGATATTGGACAATAACTGGGGGGAAATACAGGGTCTTTGCCTGGTTTTAGCAGGAGACTAATGCTGGCAGAATTCATATTTGGTGGTAGTCTGCTGTTTTCCTTGATTTCCTGCAACATTCTGTGAAATACTGGTGCCCGAATTGTCCAGAATAGATTTCTGCTGGAAATCCATCTGGAACTGGAGCCTTATTATTGGGCATACTTTTCAGGGCTTCCTGGAGTTCACCTGATGTCAGCGGCGAATCCAGTGCTATTGCTTGATTGTCTGTTAATTTCAGAAGGGCTATGTTATCAAGAAACTGATGGATTTTGTTTTTAGATGGGTTTATCTGTGGTGAATATAAAGTTTTGTAAAAGTCCCTGAAAGTGTTGTTTATTCTTTCAGGGTCATATACGTACTGGGTTCCCAGTTAAGTCTTTATTTAATATTTCTTTATTTTTAACTGGTTAGCTAGAAATTTCATTTCAGTCTAGTTTTGCTTTACGTATTTTGCTCAGCACTTCCTGTTTCTGGGACGACACGTAGGCTTCTTCTAAGGATTTGATGATTTCTTTTCATTCCTGAATATATTTGTTTTCTCTATTCTTTTTATATGATGTGAATTAAATTATTTTACCTCTCATCACAGCTTTCCCTGCTTTCCAGAGAACAGATGCTGATGATCCAGGCAGTCTAAATACAAAGCCCACTCTTTTTAAAAATATTTAATAAAATCTTCATCTTTAAGCAATGATGTATTAAATCTCCAGTTTTTACTCGGTGGAATGACCTTCTTATTTATTTGAATTAAAGGCACAGGAGCATGATCGCTGACAGCTATTGGGTGTATCTCAGTGTCTGAAGTGTCACTCAGCAGTGAGCTGCTGACTAGGAAATAATCCAGATGAGAGTAAGATTGATGGACATGTGAGAAGAAAGTATATTCCCTATAGTTGGGGTGAAGGGAACGCCATGCATCGCAAAGTCTGAAATCGCCCACGCACTGTTTAATTATATTTGTGGACTGCCAGTTGCGCTGAGTTCCTGCTGTACTGAGCCTGTCCATTTCTTCATTTAGTCCAAAATTGAGGTCGCCCCTGAGAACAAGTGAGCAACCTAGGTGTTCAGAGAGTGCACTAAAAAAAGCGTTGAAGAATGAGGGGTCATCAACATTTTGGCCATATATACTTACAATACAGAACTTTTTGCTACGTATAAATAATTTAACTATTAGAAATCTGCCCTCTGGTGTTGAGTACTGTGAAATTAACATTTTTGTGTATTACAATTGCTACTCCCCTTTTCTTAGAGTTACAGCAGGCTGAGAACACATTAGAAAACTCAGGTGTTTTAAGTTCATCTGTAGCTGTGACAGGTCTATATAAAATAATATCTGCCTGTAGTTTTTTTAAGTTGGCTCTTCTCTTTGGAGCCAGCTCCATGCACATTCCATGTGATAAACCTTAGTGTGCCCATAGTTGTGTGTGTGTGTGTGTGTGTGTGTAGCTAATGTTGAAAAATGAATGAGAAATGAATGAGTGAATGAGAAAAAACACACGTCCATTGGGTGTAAGAAGGTGTGTGGTGAGAGGTTCCATAAAAGTGCAAATACATAGATTCAAGTGGTGCTTGGTGTTGTCTGATTACACAGGTCTACAAAAAATATATATATATTTTCAGCTGCATGGGATATTTTTGGTAAATGTTATGTTTTTTGGGGCGATAAATCCAAAAATGATCTCCATTTCCCTCCATCATGTACAATTGGTTTGCAAAACATAAGGAGTTTACATTAAAAAAAAACGCACAACCGCGATGAAAAAAAATCAATATTTTATTACTATTAACTATGCATAATTTTTCTGAGATTCCTTACCTTTCGCTATGAACAAAATAAACCTGTTGGGACATGATCATCTGAGCTCCTCACACCGCCAAACCCACTGACCCTCCTCAATTCTTCGCATTTTCTATTTGTATTTCTCTTGAGTCTCGCTCTTAGAAATATTAAATTATTGAAAGAAATCATTATTGGATATGTTTTTTTGACTCAAGTATAGGATACCAGATTTCAATTTAAAAAGGAAACTTGTACGCTTAATTACACTAAAAACACGAGTTTTGCAAGAAAGTGAGTAAAAATCTATAAGAAACAGTAAAAAAATCCTATGCAGCTTTTTGGTTGCAGACCTGTGTTATATGTGTGCACATTAACTTATATGAGCGAGCGTGTGCACACCTGTGCGTGCGTGTGTGTGTGTGTGTGTGTGTGAGTGAGTCCCATATGTCTGTGTGCACTGTGAGGCTGTAGTGCGTATGTGCGTGATCGTGCCGTGCAGATGAAATAATCATTGTGTAATGATGGAGGGCAGAGAAAAAGTAATTGGGAAGGGGTTGTGGGTGAGAGGGAGTGACGAGAGTAACGAACAGCCCACGATCTTAGAGGAAAGTTGTGTGTGACTGAGTCGGAAAACAGCTGATCTGTGCAGTGAGAGAAGGGAGAAGGAAGAAAAACACGCAAGAGGGAGAGACGAAAGAGAAAACCTGAAATATCTTACCATTTTATAGCGGTTATCTAACAAAAAATATGGCTGCTGTGTGGTAGAGATCAGTCCAAGAAGTCTGTATTCTCATTTTAATGAGTGAATCTATGTTTGTTTGGTTTTTTTTTTTAGTCTGTGACTAAATTACCAGATATTTGCCTCTTTGTTGTACAGTTCATGGATGCAATTTGAAAAGCAAGCTAATTAGCGCCACCTTCAACTTGGCAGCAGATAAAATGCTAATGCTGCGACTTGAAATTGCTGACGTCAGTGAGTGACACCATGGTTACTGTGGTCATCTTCTATATACAGTTTATTGAAGAAGAAGAAAAATAGTAGCAGTAATAATAATCATACAATTGTAATTTGAAATTATTGCAGTAACAGAAAAATTGTTCTCAGACTCGTATAGCAAGGAAACAACTGTACAACTATATTTCAGTTTCTCAACATAATTATTTTTTAAATATTTTGCATTAAAATTTATTTTTAACTGATTGAAAAAAAAAAAAATCTGCCATTTAAGGGTATTTTCAGCCAAACAATAGGATTATGTGAATAATACTAAACAGCAAAAACTGTTTTTGGAGAACAAAGATGCAGTCTTTCAGAGATTAAATGTAGGAAAAAGTCTTTGATGCTCAAACTTGAATTTTAATGACTTAGCAGCTTGATAAGATTTTTAGATTTTCTAATCAGAATAAGGGTTTATGCTTTCTTAGCTTTTTGAAAAGGGTTTAAAGCCTCAGCGTTTTGTAGCGGTGGAGAGCATCCTCTGTGTGATGTGTCGGCATCGCTGAGAGCAGCTGTCCCTCTGGGTAAAGATGCCCCTGTTTTTCACCTCAAAGCAGGAGCAAGATAGATGGTGTCACTCTTTTCCTGTGGTATTTTTTGATCAAGGAGAGTGGACTTCTGTTCTGAGGGGAACAAGAGCACAGCGAGAAAGGTGAGAGGAAAACGCACAATTAAAGCTTTGAAGAAAACTTTGTTCACTCTGGTTTCCCCCAGTGAGATGATGCTTTGTAAATGTCTTGAAGAGCAGAAGCTGTGCCAAGACACCAGCAGCGGACAGCGATATTACTCATGTGTACGTGTGTGAAGTCTCTGGACCTCATGTCCTGTGCTGAGTGTGAGGCAAATGGACAGGATGCATGATGATGTGTTTATTCGCGATGCTAATGAGACATTACACATAAGTGTCGATCACCATGGAGTCTGAACTCTTTTTTTTTTTTTTTTTTTTTTTTTTTTTTTTTTTTTTTTTTGGGGGGGGGGGGGACAGTGGGTTTATTTTACAGCCTAATGCAATAAATTCAACATTACTTAACAATTTATATAAAACATTATTGAGCAGAATAAAGTAAAATGTACAGGAAAGGCTAAATGTAATCCCCTATATGATCTCAGGAGGTTAAAACTTTCCTTTCAGAGAAAAGACACTTATTGATTACTTATGTGTCTTTCAACATATTATGGTAAAATAGACCTGTTATTCTTTTTTGTTATAGTCTGTTGTTTGAGGATGCTCATATTAAATATAGCCAAAGTGTCAAATAATGAGGTCAGGTATATGTTCAAACTTCATACCATTTTATTCCATTTCATACCATTTGTCCAACCGTTTCTTTCTATTCCAAGCTCGGTATGATGTCAGTGATCGAGGATAGCCCTAATTTGGTAATCAGGTGTCATCTGTGAACACACTACGAGTCGAACTTTGTGTTTGCGAGTGGAACCCAATCAGAATAAAGTACACTTAAAGGAATGCTGGGATTAAAGAAAGAGGAACTAAAATGTCTTGTTTAGATTAACTACACCAAAACGCCATTCTAGAATAAATAAGGACATTTTGAAAAGTGAATTACGAATTATGTAAAGTTACTCTAGTTGAGTTCATAGGTACAGAGCATAAGAGGTCAACTTTAATACCCCACAATTATTCTGGAAATGCTAGAAATAATTAAATCTCTACAATAACAAGTTATGATTGTTTCTTCATGTGGTGGTAAAAAAAACCCACAACTTTTACAGAAATGCTGTTCCTTCTGTTACTAAATACATTTTAGTTGTAGTAGTGAATATTATTGCTTACAGCAGGTATAATATATGCAGAAACGGGTTTTACTAAAATTTCCTGCAAAATACTGAAAAATAAAGTCATTTATCAGCTTGTACACAACCTGCAAGTAAACTTCAGACTCAGCCAGCACTATTTCTTGGCAGTTATCTGGGATAGCAAAGGAAGAAAATGCCAGGCAGAGGACTGAATAACATGTCAGGAGGAGTTGTCTCACTGGGCGGAGTGCAGGGCAGGAGGAGGAAGAAGAAGAGGAAGAAGAAGTCTGGAGGGCAGGGCTGGAAGGAGTAGGAGAAGGAGACGGTGCCATCTTGGCTGGGGTCAAAGGACATTGCCTGCTGGTCTGAGAGGTCACAGGAGATTGCTGGAAAGAAGGACAACAGAAGAAAAAGAAAGAGAAAAAAGAGACAGAACAGAGAATAAATATATCAGAGGAAGTAGGTGACAAAGGAGAAACAGGAGAGATAACCGAATACAAGCCATCTTAAAAGATGCAAAGGAAGAAAAACAGCGACAGTGATGCTGTGTCAGTTTCAGCTGTGAAAGAAAAGAGTGAGGAGGAAGGATGGCAGCTAGAGAAAAGACGGGGGGAAGTGTGAGAGAGAGAGAGAGAGAGAGAGAGAGAGACAGGGCAACAGATTAAGAAAAGAGCAGTATCGTGCCTTGCAGACAGAGGAGAAAAGGTCATGACAGCAGGAAAGAAGGAGGAAGGTGGCAGCATGTTGTCGACGTGAAGATTTAACTCAAGAAAGCACGTCTGCTCAGGTGGCACTGGCTCACAGTGTCGTACTACTGGGGTCTGATTCCAGAGGGGACCTACATCAGTCAGCCACAACATTAAAACTACTGACAGGTAAAGTGAATACCACTGATGATTTCATTACAGTGAAATGCTTTGTGGGAAACCTTTGAGTTATTCATTGACTAAATAAATGTGTCCTTTTAGAGGGGAATTGTTCGAATTTTAAATATAATAAAAAATAAAAAATAATTTAAAAAAGTAAATACGTGTGAAAAATAGGTAGATGTGGTAGAGGCAAACAAGGTCATACAGTAAGGAGTCTGTTTCGTAAGGACAACAATCGCTTGCTGTCAGCTAACAGGTGCAAGATGAGGCTCAGGGGACCTGCACGATACCTGTGGAGAGTAACTCAACAACCAGCAGACAGGTAACTATTAACGATCCTTCAACAGGTTCACTTACAGAAGACCTTCTTCTCCTATATAAGTCTTTCTGACCAAAAGTTCACTTTTTAATCTTCTTAGCTCAAGAACTCAATTTTGAGTGATTCTGAGATTTTAAGGAGAACTGAAAATTCCCTGCTATTGAAAACAAAAGAAACCCTGGAGGTGCTCTTGACCTGTAATACAACAAACACAAAAACAAAACAAGAGCAAAATCATATTTGAAATTAAAATATAGATCATCACCCAGCCCTAATTTGAGTCCAGAGACTCATGCTGACAGAGAGGTGATAAAAACCCAAATATTGGTGCACACCCAATTATTGCAATGGCACCCCCCAACAGCAATGGCCTCCCAAAAGGAATAATGCCACACCACAAAAACTGCTCAGGACTCAAACATGGCAAAGAGAACCAAGGTTGTGATCTGGCCTTCAAATACCCTGAATAACAAAACAAGGCTGATGATGAGATGCCAGTCTACAAGTACAGCACCTAAAGTTCGTGCATTTATTACTTCTAGGCTGGACTACTGTAATTCATTATTATCAGGATGTCCTAAAAACTCCCTGAAAAGCCTTCAGTTAATCCAAAATGCTGCAGCAAGAGTCCTGACAGGGACTAGAAAGAGAGAGCATATTTCTCCTGTTTTAGCTTCCCTTCATTGGCTTCCTGTTAAATCCAGAATTGAATTCAAAATCCTGCTCCTCACATACAAGGTCTTAAATAATCAGGCCCCATCTTATCTTAATGACCTTGTAGTACCATATCACCCTATTAGAGCACTTCGCTCTCGCAATGCAGGCTTACTTGCTGTTCCTAGAGTATTTAAAAGTAGAATGGGAGGCAGAGCCTTCAGTTTTCAGGCCCCTCTTCTGTGGAACCAGCTTCAAGATTAGATTCGGG
>VVHJ01034962.1:0-22164 GCA_015107715.1 Tylochromis polylepis
TGGTGAGGAAAGAGGTAGTGTGTGTGTGAGAGAGAGAGGGGCATACATAGAGATGTAACAAATACTGAAATATGAAATTTAAACATATGTATATTTATGTGCATGTAGAACATATAAAGGAAAGGCAATGGAAGGTGCTACTGGGTCACAGCAGTTAATTATTGGATAACATACACAATAGATGTTAAATATATATGGGCCATTATACTTGTTATGTTGGAAAGAAAAAGTCTATCCTTTTTAGCCATCCATCCTGGTTTGAGCAAAACGAGCAAGTAATCTGTCTTTATAGGGTTCAAATGACAGAACTTTTAACAGAGCCATGGCCTACATACAGCACACTAATACAGGGGGGAGAGGGCACTGAGAGAAAGACTAAGAGTGGAAATGAGAATGTATATGAAGACAGAGAGAGAGAGAGAGAGAAGTTGAGAAAGAAGCAGAGAGCAGAACAAGTGTGTGAGAGATTGGAACAGAGAGGAACAGGAGGCACTGCTATGCTATGCAGGGGGAGACAAAGTGAAAGAGAAAATGAAAATGTATTCCCCAGCAGACGCAATTAATCAGGAATGACTTTTCCATCTTGTGCTGCTCGGCTAGTAATGTCTAGCATTAAGTAATGACATCATAACCATGTCTGCCGTGAATTTATACCTTGGATGCGGAGGGAAATCCGCCAAACTGACCTAAAGGCATGGTCACACAGGGCTCTGAAATCTGTTGATATTAATGACTGGACTCAAATATTTCATGCTAGCAGTAAATACTGCATCACACACAGCGGAATCTCACATCTATCTGTCATTTAAAATCTGAGAGGACAGCGTGAAAAAAGGGAAATAAAAGCCCATGTGTATATCATATGAAATGGCTTGACAGACCTAAAAATTATGAGTACTATAAAAGTGGTGTTGCATTGCTCGCCCAGTTGTGTTTTACCACCCATTTGTATGCATAGATAAATGTCATGTCTAGTGTAGTTTTTAGGCTCTTCTTCAGAACCACCATGTTAATGTTAATGCTGAGTAACAGAGACCACTCAGTTCATCTTTTTAATAGTGTTTTGCCTGAATAAATGAAATAAATCTAAATAAAGTTCTGCTGCATGCTAATAAAACCCCAGATACATCATACAGCTATCAACTGCAACAAACTATGACACCTTCAATTTGCATCATGTCTTAAACTTTGCATTTGGCTGCTGCAGAGTTTTTAATGCAGCCACGTTTGGCACAGCAGTTTGTTGCTGTTTTCCTGCACCTTGTGGTGCAGACGCCTCGCTGTGGTGGGAGCTGAGGGTTATTTCATAACACAGGATTACTCAGCCAGCCAGCTCTAAAAATAAGCATGAAATGAACCTCTCAAATGGAGTTCATAATGAAAGATCTGTTGGCGTGACTACAAGACACCCATGAAAACTAATATCCAAATTTAATTTGAAAGATTATTCAGTACATCAACAGCTATGGTACATTTTTTAACCAATTCCAGTAAAGTTCATAATTTCCACTGCTTCCCGTTCATTTGTCCCATTAGTGGCCGTGCAATGCATGCTGGTAGCAGCGGCTCAAATAGCAGTCCGCCACATTGACTGCTTCATGCTTCACACTTCTTCTAGGAGTGAACAAACTTCTCTTTCACAAATGCAAGGGCAAGTTAGGAAATGTTTTTGGTTGAGTGACGCATTCCCACAAAAGATGTGCTCTAAGTGTTAGTGTGTGTTACCAAATGAGGTTGAGAAGTTCTTTTTTTTGTGCCTTCTGCAGCCCTGAACCTACAGCACAGCATCAGCACTCCTTGAACTGGGATGCTGAGGGTTTTTTCATCTAGTTCTTTAGCTGGTCTGTGTAAACTACTCCTTACTGCACGATTCCCCATAGCTATGAAACTTAAATAACCCAGATAAAAGTAATATGGTAATTACTAAACCAGGTAGGGAGAATCACTTTTTGATGACAGTGCAGGGTGAGCTGGTAAGAACTGGTCTGAATTCAGTGATTTACTTAAAGGCACGAGTTTGAATAACTATCCTATATTGAATGAGTGTCAATCTGGTATACCCTGCAGCTTCATATCTGCTGGTCTGGTGAAGCCACTCGATGAATATAAAGGCTAATGGGTCCGTCAGTGCGGCATGTTTGCTGTTTTATTATTTCCGCTTTGCCTCTCTGTTAGCATGACATTTTCTATAAGCTGTAGGCTAATAGCTGGCTAGCAGGCTAACATTAAGCAGGCTAATGTGTCTGTTAATGTTACATTAGTGTTAGTTCAGTTTTTTCTCTCACTTAGTTCCATGGCTTAAGGGCAAAGTGTGTGTATGTGTATTTGTTTGACACTGGGAGAGCGTACCTACACTCCGTGTGTGTGCGTGTGTGAGGGGTGGTTGTGCGTGTGTCTAGTATTTATGAGTGTGTGTGGATGTGCATTCTACATATGGAGCCAATGAGTTACATTTCCATTTCAAAGCGACGAGTCAGCAGCAGCAGAAGCCACTTTCATCCATTAATGTGATTTTAGGGAGAGAGCGAGACAGTGAGAGACACACACACACACACGGGGAACGACATAGAGCCACAGTGATAATTACTCTCCAGGTTGGCAAAGGGTTCAGATTGTTTATTAGTGTCTCTGTCTCTGTGTTCCTCTCTTCCTGACAACCACCTCCCATCTCCCTGTCTTTCCTTGTTTTTTCCTCAAATTGTGTGTACCCCACTCATCTGCTGAACAGTCCAGTGTTTTAATGCTGCTGTCATTCCATTAACAGGGTCGCTGAGTGTTGCACTATCATTCTCTGTGAAAATTTAAAAAGTCTGCAGAGGATGAAATGTTTTGAAGAATAAAGCGTCGGTGTGCGAAAGTGTTTGTCTTTGCCTTGAAGAGAAAAATGCTTAGAGTTAGGGTTAGAGCTGCATGTGTTAGGGGGATCAGTGAGGGGATTATTTTGTGCTTGAGTGCCCTTTTGTGTGTAAATGTCCGTGCGTAAGCTAAAAGAATGCATGTGCCACCGTGTTTAGACATCATTTGGTGTATCCAGCTTTTCTGAGTGCAACCATGCGAGAGCTGTACAAGCTGTGTGTCATATTAGTTTAGTATTGTGAGCTGAAAGTGAATGTGTTAGTTTTGAATTTGTTTATGTATGTACGTTAGCTTGCACGAGTGTTTATATTTGCTTCTATGAGTGCGCCCATGTGAAGGAATTTGTCTTTATGTACTTCCATAACGTCTGGAGGTTCGTGTGTGCAGATGAGCATGGGAATAGTACAGCGTGCAAATGTAAACTATGGAGCTGTAGATAAGAAGGTGTTTTGAATAATTCTGCGTGTGCTTGCATCGATAACCTGCATCTTTGTGTGTGAACTTGTGTTTAGACATTTTCCACTCAGTGTGTGTGTGTGTGTGTGTGTGTGTGTGTGTGTGTGCGAGTGTGCATTTGAGAATAAATGCATTAGCCACAGGCTATCATTGCTCCAGTAGCATCGTTCTTATTCTATCCATTTTTAATGATTGGTAATGGTCGCTAGCAGTGTCGAACCTACATCATGAGGACACAGCAAAAAATGGTCCCGTGGTACACAAAGAGAACAAGACGGAGGAGAAAGGAGAGAGGAAAGGAGCTTGGAGGGGGTGTTAATAGATGTTAGCTTCTGGAAATGAACATCATAGGGGGTACTGCTGAAAAGGTCCCACGATACAGTGGGACGCTGCAGTACAGCCTGCAGGAGAAACGGTGGGTGAGGAAGAGTGAGGGAGGAGGTGAGAAACAGGCCAGAAGGCTTACTGACTGACTGACTGTTTGATTTGCTGACTAAATGATGGACTGCTTGTTAAACTGACTGACTGGTCGACTTGCTGGTTGATTGGTTGTGTTACAGGCTGGCTATGTGACTGACTGAGGCAATTGCTGATTTGTTGAAGACTTTTTACAAGGTATCTTTGTAACGGCAGAGCAGGAGAGAAGAGAAAGCCGGTGGAGAGATAGAGGAAAGGCAGGGCCTCTTAACTGTGCTTAAATACCAGAAAACAAGGGTTGAAATAAGTTTCCAGAGTCCAAAGGCCAAACCAAGTTCTTAGCACATAATGGCTGTTAAATTGTTCCTTGTTAAATTTAGATTTTATTTGTTTTAATTAACCACCACAAAGTGCTTTATTACCAATGCTTCCTTGTGCTATCCTTGAAGGAAATTGCAGGATTGTAGCCACCAAAATGTTGTTGAATCAAATAAAATGAAATTGAATCAAATTAAACTGGTAGCATGGAAACATTTGAAACAATTTCTCAGTTCAGGTTAAGAAAAAGATTAAAAAGGCTTACGACTGATATTCTGAGGTTTTCATGCTATGCTGACATCTCAAAGTGTAAACTGAGCATTATTGCCCTGTCAGCTGGAGAGGAAAGGCAGAGAGAGAAATGGGGAAGTGCAGAAAAATGGAAAAGAGTGGGAAATTGTGAGTGAGTGAGGAAAGCAGGAAGGGGGTTAAGGAGAAAACGGTTGAATGAGGAGAGGGGAAATAGGAGGAGGAGGGAAGGCCTTAAGCAGTGTGATAAGGAAATAATAAAGGGAAGGTTGTAAAACGCTCCAAGACTCCAGCTGTAGCAATATCAGCTACACACATACAGACACATGCACACACATCATTTACTCCTGTATTTGTGGGAACCCCGGGCCCTCAACTTAACCATTAGCTTATCCTTAACCATTACAACTGAATTCCTGAATGTACAGTTCATGATAAATATAGCTGAATACTGTAAATGTTGATGCCTTTAAGGGAAAAGCAGGCTACTGCATATAAGGATGTAATACCATACTTTCTTTGAGCTACGTCACACTTGAATGTTGAGTCATCAAGTAGGTGAAAGTATTGTAGCAGGAGACACTTGCTCATGGTGCGAACAGTTACATGGTGTGAACACAAAGACTCACGGGACCAGTAATGTGTGAGTTCATATCCTAAATTCAGTTTTGTGCTGTGATGCCTGTTTCACTCATGTGTTACTTTTTCTTTTAGTTGTTCTTTTAATTATTTGACTTTTTAAATTTTGTTTTTTATTTATATGTTATGTATTTTTATTATATAGTTCCAGTGTACAGAACTTTGTGTCAGCTGTGGTTGTTTTAAACCACAGCTTTATAAATAAAGATGGATGGATGGTGCTGTGATTAGATCTGATTGCTTTGGATGTGTGACGTGGTTTTTTACACAGTTGAGGAACAGTATTTAGTTTAAGTTAGCAATGGAACACCCGATCTAAATAACCAGTGTTATGCTTAAGCGTGGTTGTCCAAATCTTTATTAAGTAAGATTAATTAAGGGTTTTCTATCAGACAAAAGGAATATTTTAATGAAGTGAACACACTGATTCAGAATGAATAATTGCCATAAGTACTTGTTATCATTGGAAGAGGGTGCTGCAGCTCGACAAGGCAAAGAGGAGCTAGATGGTTAGTGGATCATGGACGTTTAGTGCTCTATTACTTCTTACATTAAGAACATTATTTGGAAAGTGTTTGGGTCATAACTGAATTTCTTTTTTTAATTGGTTCATGAAATTAAAATAAATTCACTCGTAGGCATTTCAAGTTTACTTTTTACATGAATGGTTTTTAAACTCCACAGTTCTAGCATGCTTTAACCAGCCATTAATGACATTAAGCAACATGAGTTCAGTAATGACACAGATGCTACTGTACTGTGGGCTGCAAATGCTTGTCTTCTTCTGGCTGCTTCCTTTAAGGCTCACAATAGCAGATAATATGGCTCCATCTAACTCAGTATGGAAATCCCCTTCTTGATGATCTGGATGTTTGATTTGGTGAAACATTTTTACCAGCTGCCCTTCCTGGTGTAACACTCTCCATTTATCTGGGCTTGGGACCAGCACTAGGAGTGTACTGGCTTGTGGCCCAGTGGCTGGGTTAAATGAGGCTCATCTGCCGTGACACTGTTTCACAATGCCGTGACCCGGATTTGGACCAGGGTTAGCTGTGGCCACACTGCAAAATACTAACCACTTTACAATTACAGCGAGCTATGATGAGCTGACTCTGAATGTTTGTGTCATGATATGTGTCTAATGGTGTTTTATCAGATGTAAGTTCTATTAGATATCGTCAGATCCTTGGTAATGATTACAGTGAGAAGACTAAAATAAAGTACAGTGGCTTATTGTGATATTAAATTGTAAGGCTCAACTTCTATACAGCCCAGTATTGTAATAGTTTTAAAGTAATTACTGTAGAACAGTTTCATGCCAGACCGTCTTCATCCCTGGGGTGTCAATTAGGGCTGTTTCGTCAAAACTGCTGGTGCTCATTTACACACAACTGGGTTATGGCATAAGAGTTCTTGGCTCCAACTTTCTTCACTTGTCAACATGGAGTGTTACTCCTGTGAAGGGGTTTGTTTTAACCCAAATCGTGTTTTTTTTTTCCTAAACATAACCAACAAAGTAGCTTTTACATCCTAAACCTGCCTAAAATGAAATTCAAAGTAGGGAAACTACTATGTAGGGAAAACAAACACCAAGGTCCCAATGGGACATGAACCACAGTCCTGACTGATAACCCTGCAAACTGTGCTTCCACCACGTCTCCAGCCTCCTGTTGTAGGTCTCTAAAAAGGAACCATTATCTCTCAGTTGCTGATATAGCTGCAGCACCAAAGGACACAGGTGGCATCTGAGAAACTGCACTGGGATGAGAATGCATGGTTCATGTGAGGTAGCTACTAGTAATGTGTTGTAACATACCAGGGAAATATTACGGGTACCTCTATCACGGAGTTTAGCGAGTTCATGGTTCCTCTTTCTTTTGAGTATGATTCATGTTTGAGTTTTGCTCCTTTTTGCTCTTTTTGAAATTTTGTGTTGTTTACACTCTTTCTGGTGTTTTGTTTATTATCCCTCCCCTGTGTCCTCTGTATGTGTTTAGTCTGTTCTTTGAGTTTTGCAGTTTGTTTTTTTGCTTCTTGGGTTCTTTATGTGCTCAGTTGTTCACTTTTATAGTTGTAACCTTGAAGCTTTTAGTTTTTGAGTCTGCATCTTGTTTAGTTTCCCATAGTATTTTGATGCCTAGTTTCTCTGTATTTATCTTTAGGTTTTGTATGTGTTTAGTTTCCCTTCTGTTTTCACTTCCCTTGTTACCTTTTGTGTATATATTGCCTCAGCCTTTCTTTGTCCTTTGTTGTATTGTCCACTTAACTGTGAATCCCCCCGTGGTTCCTGAGCTTGTGTTTCAAGTGATTTCTGGATATTTGGATTTCCTGGCTTTTCTTTTCGTGTATTCTTGGACTTGGACCTTGTAATCCTTTGGATTTACAGTATCAGCATTAAATACTCACTTTCTGTTTGACTTATGTTTCCTGTCTCCTTCTCTTGACTCCTTAAAATTAATTTGCTGATTATAACAACTTCTAATGTGACCAAGCCAAGTCTTTACTTAACTCTTTACTCCTTAAAAGGCTACTAGGAGTAACCTTTGACGCTATTTTCAGTCATATTTCAGGCCTGCTTATCAAACAAAATAAAGAAGTTAGTGAAGGTGGTCTCCGGGTCTCGGAAAATCCTGTTCTAATGGTAGTCAAACCGCATCTTTATTGATAGATACTGTGGTGTCAAAATGTGTCATTAAGAGTACAGGGGAAGTCGTCAAATGCTGTCTTTATAGAAGAAAGAGTTAAACACCCCTTTAAGGTGAAGTCCTGTATTTTGGTTGGTATAAAAGTTGTCAAACATTGCGTGCGTAATACACACATGGAGATCTGTATGAAAATTGATGTTGCAGTGTCCTTTACAGGCCATTAAATCTGAACAATGGGCTTTTCTGCCTGTCATCCTGCCTGTTTGTTTGCCTTTAAAGCAAGCAAACAAACCATCCTACATTTTAAGGAGTCCAGAGCCAGAAATCTTTTCCCAGTGTTGGAATCCATAGAGAAGGCAAAGCTGAGGAGAAAGAGGATGAAAAATAATGCAGGGTGATGGATAATGAGCAAATCCCAGTTGCCTTGTTTTTATTGATGTATAAGTCTAACTTGTTTTTTTTTGGTGTTTTTGAAGTTAAATTTGTTCTAATTCTGCCAGAACTTACCAGCAAAGACATTATCGAGCCCCTTTAGCATGTTAGACAATAAGCTGCCTCTATAACGAGTTTCAAGTACTGCTTCCTGAATGTCAAGAAGCAAGCAATTCTCTCGTCTCTCTTTCTCTCACCCCATTTTCCTCCCTTTGCTTTCCACTCATCCCTTATCTCATCTCTTGTTTCATCCCTCTGCCCTTTTCTCCCTCCTCATGTCTTTCCCCCTTCTTTCATCCGTGACTCTGATTCTTATCTCTACATTTCATCCTTTGCTTTGTGTATCGTTTGTCTGCTTTTTCTTCTCCCTGTCACTCAGTCTTCTGAATTTTTTTTCTTCTTTTTGTCTCCACTCTCTCCTCACTTTCATTGCTCTCCTCCTACTCCTACTCCATCTATTCCCTCAATGTCTGCCCCCCCTTTCTTCTTCCATCTCTCTCTCTTTCTCTCTGTCTCTCTCAGTCCCCCCTTTCTCACCAACTTCCTCTACCTCGTTCCTTCTCACTCTCCTTTCCATTTCCTTGTGATATCTCTCACCCCTGCTCTCTCTCTGCCCTTTTGAGTTCTTTGATTAGGTTGTTGGCATTTTCATTGAGATGTCTATATGACCACTGAAATAACTCACAGTCTCATCTGCTCTCTATCTATTTCTCCGCCTGCTGTCTCTTCATTTTCTTTAACATCTGCTCATTTCCTCCCTCTCTCGTCACTGATTTTTGTTTTCTCACTCCATTTTATCCTCTTCCTGTGCTACTTTCTGCCTCTCTCAGTTTCTGCTTTCGCTCTCTCGCTCTTTGCCTCAGTACCTCTTTCTTATATTTGCCTGCTCTTTCATTTTCTGGGCCTTTTTGCTCTCATTTCCCCCTCTCAATTTCCTCTGCCACTTCCGTAGATCGTTTGTCTAAATGTCAGATGGCCACATCAGCCACTGTTGGTATTATAAACAGCTTTCTGGTCAGTAACACAGAAACAGAGACACGGGGAGCAAAAGAGTGAGGTGGGGTGAGTGTGCGGCGCTGGTGGTGGGATTGCGCTGACGCTGCAGTTTTCTTATGTTTCTGGCCGTAAAGAAAAAGAAAAAGATGTTTGAAAATAGAGTGAACAGGTTTAAAAATTAGGTGGGGTGCGGGGTGGCTGTAAGAGGAGGCAGAGTGAGAGCTTATAGAGAAGAAAAATTAGATAAGAGGAGTGAAAGGAGAGGACTGGGGAGAGGCAAAAAGAAAAAAGCAGGAGGAGAAAGAGCAAAGTAAAGAGAAAACGAGAGAGAGAGCCTGCGTGTCTACATGCCTCTAATCTGTTGATGGTTGAGGAGAAGCAGACAATAAGCCATTATCTCTCCAAGACTTAGCTACAGCCGTATGGCACTGCGTACCGCCAGTGCCAAAGCAGCTTACAGCACAGTTACTTTCCCACATAAAGTAACAGGATAGCATATCAAGACAGCGTATAAATAAGGAACATGATGATATATCAATACCCACAGCTTAACAATGATAATGATAGAGTGTAATACAAAAATCCAACATGCAAGAGAGTGAGCTAACGCTAAAAAGTCTAATGAGGAAAGAAGTGTATGTAATGTGAATACCCATGATGATAAATGTGCATATGTTAAAGGAAAACGAATGGTTAATGTCAGCATTAGATCCACTGAACAAGTCAAGAAGAATGATCAAATTAACAAAAGCTACACATTGTTGACAACTACCACTTCTAAACATGTAGAAAGATTAACTCCAGTTAAATTGTTGCTATAAAGTGATCGGTCCCCTGGCAACAACTGGTTGCTAGGGAAAATGTGTATTCACTAACTGGTTGGCAAGCGGTTGCTGGCAGTCACTATGTGAAATTGGCTGTTAAAAGGTATATGGTGCTTCACCAAAAACCTCCGCGCTTTAGTTGCTAGCAGCGTGCTGACGTCACCTGTAGTTTGGTTAGAAGATGTTGGGTAACACAGGCAGAGACAGTACACTTTCAAAGTAAATATTTGGCATTACTACTGCAAATGGCATATTTCAAAAGGTACAACTTTCACTTCAAAAGGTGAGCAGTCTTCACTTCTAGTTTGGATCAGAGTTTTTACAGTTTTACTACTGTTTGGACAGTACTTGGCGACAGTTTGCAGACAAATTGGCATCTCTCCAAAGCAATTACCAGACGCAGCATCCTTTTTGTAACTGTTTTCACTTAGCGACAGCCAGCAACCTCCAGCAACTACTTGCAAAAAAAATATTCATACATAATTTATTATTTAATATTTATATCCCGGCATTCCAATCAGCTGAACATATCATTTTAATGAACTGGAAACAACACAAAGCAGACTGTTTCTTTATGAGACCCGGCATACAAATGAACAGACAGAAGTGATGGGCTTGAAGTACCCTCCATTTGGTTTTTGTTTTCCACGTTGCACATCAGACTTTAATGTGCTTAATGTTGTGCATCAAGAGCCATACACCTTAGTTTCCCCTGTATTACCATTAATATTTAATTGTGAACTTGATGCACTGCCATATGCAGTTAAACCTGAGTGATTAAAAAGTTAATGTACTTCCTACGGTTATAATGTTTGTGTTTGGTGCTGTGTGGAGACACATGATATCTGCAGTGGCCTTTTAGGTATTATATTTGTGGTATCCCCGGAGATTTGGGGGGCATTAGTTAAAGTCGTAACATTTAGTCCTGATGATATGGGCTGTATAACACTGAATATTGTATGTAAGATAACTTACCTTAGTATCCATACTGCTCGTTGTGCAGATGAGTGAGAAACACTGACGAAATGGTGTGTTGTACAAATGTAATTGCCAAAATTACCGTAAGCTGCTCTTTAAAAAGCAAAGCCATCCTTCCCAGTTTGTTGCCCTGCCATTTTCCTCAGTAAGTGGGAGTGCAGAGAGAGGTGAGGCTACAGTACAAAATGAAACATTTAAAGCTTCACAAAGGTGACATTAAATTGCACAGGTGTTCTTTGATATTGTGTCCATCCTCTTTAAGAATGCATGCATTTCGCAGTGATCAAAAAGGATACATGTCTCATAAATATACATGAAGAATCCACATTTACTGTCTTGTAATCTTTTTCAGGCTGTCTTCTTGGCTCTAGAAACAGGAGGAAGGCCAGATTTGACACCAGTGCTGTTAAAAAGCTGACGTCACTCCACTGACTAAGACAGAGAACAGAGAGAGGTGTCACATAGCCAACCTGCTCCTCTCCTCTCCTCTCCTCTCCTCTCCTCCCTATCTTTTCTTCCATCCTTTCCCACTCTTTTCTTCTCTCCCTCCTTCCTCCTTTCCTAATTGCACCAGGCACTTTGTGGCATCCAGTAGCCTGCTGGTGTGGAGTTGTTTAGGGGACATGAAGAGCTTTCTAAATGATGGCTAAATTTAACTAAATGACTTCCTCCACTCAGATCTAATATAATGTCCTCCCTTGCTCCTCTCCTCTCTCACTGCCTCATCCTTTTTAGCCGTTGTCCTTTTCTCCTCCTCCCTCTCGCTCTCTCTGTCCTAACGTGTGATGCTATTTCTCAATTTCCCTCCCAGCTACCGGCTGCCTCTCCTATTTACCTTTTTACATCTCGTTCTTTCTCCTGATCCCATCAGTCCTTTCTGCTTTCACTTCCTTTCTACTAATCTTTTGTTTCGTCTATGTTCTCTTAGCTTAAAAGGGTTAGATTGCTCTCTGTGTGAAGTCTTAATAAGGGGGCTCTGGTTGAATTTTCTTCAACCAGACGGTAAGACGGTTGTCAGTTGTCAGTCTGCATGTCTATCTGTCTGATCGATCCACTTTGTCCCCATTTCTGCAATAATGTGCCTTTGACTGGAAGCAGACTAATTAGATGATAGATCCTTTACCTGTGAATTATGGTCAGTAAATTGGAAAGGGATAATTGCTTGTAGATCAGCAGTCAATTGTGACTCAGACAGTCAACCAAAGAGCCTTTTTGTGGTACTCTATTCATCCACTAACCTCACTGCAGTATCCCCTAATTATCTAATTTATTTATATAAAGGATATTAATCATTAGATTACCAAGTATATTACATAACCATATAATTATGTCATAATATAAAGTAATATAATGTTATGTTGAGGCACTAATTCATATTTTCTAACGTAATGTAACCCAATTACTATATTTAAAGTTTTTTGATTTGGTTTTTGATAGTTTCTTATATTATAATGGCTCAAGATAATATAATGAGATTCTTCTTTCATAATATAATATAATATAATATAATATAATATAATATAATATAATATAATATAATATAATATAATATAATATAATATAATATAATATAATACAGTGTGTTGTCAATGTGAAATAGCACATTATTTGTGTGAAGAGGTGATCCATTCTAATCAGACCCATCTACATTGTAGCATATATTACCAATCCAGAAAGCGCTTTGATTTAAAATTCGCCCCAAATATTGAATCACCATCACTCAACAGACACCCTGGAAAATCCAGGTGCATTTACTGTGCTTGTGAAAAAGTGTCTCTGGTTCTAATGTTGAAAGTTTACAGATTTCACTGCCAGCTCTGCTCTGCTCTGCTTTCATATATCTGAAAAAAAGGAGTCATCGAAGTAATAATTCTGTGAAATAAATGGAAATTGTGAAGCTCCCATATATCTTACAGGTTGATTTGTGCATCTGTTACATACAGTAAGCCACAATGCTTCACAAGGGAATCAATCTGCGCACCCCGGCCCAGCAAGCTATTTTCTGTTCTCACAGTCTGCTCTGTCAACATGACTGATATGTTAATCAGAGTATTATTTGTGGTTGGACATGGAAATCATTTATCAATACATCACATCTACAACGTCATTTAAAATGTGTGACATGTTTCCATGTTTTAATAAAACACCGCATAACAACTTAGATTGCTTCCTACTGGATCCTATTAGTAATCCGTGTTTAAGACGACTGAGATTAGCCATTTAAATATTCTATACTTTTAACTGGCCTTAGACTACACTGTAGTGTAAAGTAGTGTAAAACTCATCCACAAAGCTGAGGACGTTTAGCCTTTGACGCCATCATGTCACATGTATCAGGAAAACAGAAAGAAACATCACAAAATATATCATGAAGGCGCCAACTCACAATGTTTGCTCAAAACATCTTTTAACTAGCCTCCACTTTACATACTCATGCACTGTGTTGCTGTCTCCTCCTTAGAATATGAATGGATATAACACAAAGTATTACTTGAGACTATATGGCCTTTTCCCAGCATGATTATTACACTGAATTTGGCATTTTATAGATGTGGTGATAAATTTTACCATAAAATAGAAGATGAATACAGTCATTAACACAGCTCTTATTCTTAAATGTCACATCTGAGGAGACCATAGCTGCATTTCCACTTCATATTTGCATGCTAATATACTTATATTGTCATACACTACACTCTAGAGGTTTCACAAATACACCCCCTTTTTTTTCATGTTCCACATCTTCAGTAGTAATGGTTGAACATGACACAGGAAGTACACATGTGACAGCATCACTAAAAACACAAGTTAAAGATATGGCTTAAATCATGGCAACTCGGTAACAAAGTTTTTACTTTTTCTCTCACTATGCTGTTCCCATTGGGTAACAAATCACAAGAATAACACCGAGCATGTGAGCTTATTTGCAGGTGCTACTGCTTCTCAATAATTAGGCCTAGAAGGAGGTGTATTTACAGCAGAAAAAAGAATAAAGCCACATAAAGGTTATAAAACACTCCTAAATATAGTGACAAACTGGCAAAGTTGGCAAGGTCAACTACAGTGTGATCATCACTGCTGTCAGCGAAAGGGATGTCAAGTATCCAAGTTGAAATGGTATATATTTAATTCATACTTGCATTTCCAAGAGTCTGATCTTTTTGACTGCCTGTCTTTGTGTGTGTATGTGTGTGTCTTTAGTTCAAGTGTATGTAATGTTTAAGGCCATGTGATTTGAAAATTGTCACATATGGGTCAAGGTAAAGAACCAGCACTGCAAACATTACATACCATACATATCACCTGCGCATACCTCATAATGCATGCAAAGCAAGTCTGAGAGTCTGTCCATTGCAAGAGTAGCAGACCATGACTGTTTACTTTGTTCTTGTCGTCTAACCCTCATTGCCTGCTCTTTCTTCCACTCCAGAAAGATATTACATAATAAAAGAGTCAAAGACCTATGGCCAGCTGCATAGCTACTCCAAATAAAACTGTCAATGGCCATATGTAGTATTTTCGATTCCCACCATTCTTTTCTTTTTAATTTCTTTGGTGTAGCGATATTGCCGAGGATAACCTCCCTTACTGTCAAAATATTCTGGATGCTTTGTATATCACCAGAGCCACACTCAGCTCGAGATATGATGCTACTCAGAGCATAGATGTGAACTGTAAAGTCACTGCATACAAAAGAGCAGTGACATAATCACAAAATAACTAGGGATGCATGAGTCAAAACAACTGTGCACCCACTGCTTTTTTTGGTACTTAAACCACCACAGATTTTATCTAATAAACATTTTTTGCTGCAAGAGCTAGTTTGTCTTTCAACACATCACAGCTCCTTTGTAATCTGTAATTAACGTTTTCTCATTGATGACTATGAGATATGTGATGGGGACCCATTATACTCATTTCCCCAATTTTATTCTTATACCCCACTAGAGTAGCATTTGAATGATTCATAGGCCAAAATATTTACGTAACACTGGGCCTTTGTGTGGCCCTTCAGTCTGATACCAGCTTTTTTAGCACCTCAGCTTTAATCAGACTTTCTTCTGATTGGCTGTTGCTCACAAACATAAAGTTTGAACAGCAAGTGGGAGGGGCTTATGTGTTTACAGGTGACCAGCTAAGTTTAAAGCCTTAGATCTTAGACCTTTAATTCACCTGTCCACAAATTCCTGTCATCTAACCTGTTAATTAGAGACCTTACTAACATATTGACCGCATATAGAAAAATAATATGCCCATTGGACTGTAGAGACGGTTATTGATAAGATTTTACTGATACCAATTCATTATTGATTTTGCTTATTGGTCCCTGGTCACTGAAAAATGACAGCCTTCAGTGCATTTCAACTATTAAATGATGTCTGAGTGTGATCACGATGTAGAAAAAAGGCTTGACTCAGGTGTTCACGAGCTCTGCCACCAAGAGTTTCCACTGAGTTGTTTTGGAATACACACCTGCCATAAAAACATAGGGGTGTTGATAAAAAAAAAAAAGGAACTGAAAAGCGTGGAGGCATAAGATTCAGAAAGATTGGACAATTTAAAACTGGTCTTCAACTGGAACCGTTTCCAAATTTTTGAATCCTTTGTTATTTACTGTGTCGTATGAGGTGCTGTCCAACCTGTTCCAAATGGCCACACCTTACAGGCAGGGCAGAAAGCATGGAGTTATAGTTTCCCCCTGGCTGAATCACACTGCATGTATGATCGGTGCGTTTCCATTTCTGGCTCTTGTGCACATTGTATTGTATTATCAACACAATGAATCATATCAGGATACTTCTTAACAGGCTCTCCTCTAAGGAATTTATGGTGTTGTGCAAAATTGACAGAACTACTTGTGTGAAGAAACAAAAAAAAGAGACTTTCACACCTCTGGACCCTTACCAAATGCTGTTTTACAGGGCTGAATGGGATTTCAAGAGTGGGAGGATTGTTGAATTCAGGCCTCCATTTTTTTAGTCAAAAATTGGATATTGCTGTTAGAAATGAAAGCATTGTTTTTAAAATGCTTTAACAATTTTCTGCGACTCTAAACTGAACTGAAACTGAAGGAGTAGACACGGTGGAGTTAAATGTTTTGTTCTCTTAAATGTTTTGTCAGATTTTGTGCAACATTTTTGAAGATTTCAGCACAGAAGATGCATTTCTCCCCCAAAAAAGAAGAGGCTGTAACTCCCATAAAACCTTTCATACGCATGTCAAAATGAAGCTTTGGTATCACCGAATAATCATCTCATATGAAAAGTTATTTGGCACTCTGTAAACCACAGTGGTTAAAGTATTCATATACTTTTTTCAGAATGACTGTGGGCTGTAAAAGTTTGATTTGTTCTCTTCTTAAAATCTTTTCCTCTATGGTTTCTCTAACACTAAAAGCTTGCTGTACCAGACTGTAATTTTTCATGGGGATGGATGGATGGCGTAGAAGAGAGCAGAAGGTTTTCCTTTTTATTCTGTGCAGCAAAAGAGCTCATATAATTGTATGTAATAAAAGGGGGGGGGGGCATATTTTTCCTCCAGTGGTCACAGAACACAGTAAATTACAGTAAAAAAACACTGAACATAATTAAGACATTTAGACTGCCACTGATAAAAAAAAACAACAATGAAAAAAAAAACATGTACACAGGACTACGATGTGTAATAGTACATTAAACACTAAAATGGTGGGAATTACAAAACATCACTGGACATCCTATCACCTTTGTCCATTTGTCCATTTTGGGTTTTTTTTTTATTACCCATGATGCTTGCTGGCAGTTTAACAGAGGAAGAACTCCTGGTGTATACCAACCATCCTCTGCATTCTCTCTCCATCTGTACTTTGTTGCCTTCCCCTTCCTGATCTGCCACACATCTCCTTTCTCTCCCGTGACTTCGCTGAGGTTTTTTTTTTCTGTCTTTGCAAATTATTGCAATCAAGTTCTACAAATATATTTGTACAATACTAACACTCATGACTTACTCCTGCGGACTTGCCAGATTTTGAAATCGATGGACTAGTTTGCATGACTAACACAATGAAATAATTCCATCATAATTTTTTTTTACTGTTTATTTTACTATTCAGCTAAGAAACCTGATCACAAAGCCATATACAACCTGATCCTTCTTCAAATTGAAGGCAGTTATGATGAGTCATTTGACTAGATGTGTTAATAATCTTTGTATTATGTGAAAGTAACAAAATGTTGTGAATGATTTCACATATTGTTTTGACAGGTTCAACTGACATTTGAGTAGTGAGCCAAAGCAACTGAGAAAAACTATAATTTTCTTCTCTTTTTTAAAAGTTGAAATACGAGGCTTAAGTTCAGAGGGAATCTGTCTTATACTCACTACTGATGATGTCTGTCTTTCTCAGCACTACGTGACCAAGGACTCACCTGAACTCAGATGGCTACTCCAGCCTTGTTGTTTCAGAAAGCAGCTTCATAGTAATTTCTATCCAGGATGCTAAATTTGGATGTGGTGTGATAGTTATGCATGTGACATGTTCTGTCACGGTTATCTTACCAGCCTACACCTCTTGGGCCCACGCATGACAGCATCAGCAATGGCTTCTCAATTGTTCTGCTCCATATCTCAAGGATTAAGGGTACATCTTCTGGTTTCTAATTGATAGCATTACCATAGTAACACTAGATGCCTTAGATGCTAAACATTGGAAATTCAATAGAGAGATATCATCCATCTTGTGTTGTCATGAATACGTCTTCTCTTCTCTTCTCTTCTCTTCTCTTCTCTTCTCTTCTCTTCTCTTCTCTTCTCTTCTCACAACTAACTTGTCATCCTTATCAGTTATTTACTGACTCAGCGGCATTAATTCTGAAAACTGACATAAAACAAATGAAACTACTTCTCAGGTCTATTTAAGAACATCTCAGTGAATGTTAGTAGACTTGATTAATTAACATGCGATAGCCTCGTCATGAGCATTGCCTCTTTTCTCTGTTCATAAATGAAACTGTGGCAGTATGCGGGAGGATATTTCACGGCACTCTGAACCATGATGATAAGGCAAATTTAAGTTGGTCCAATTTTTTTCTTGTAATTCACTAGAGTAAGTTTGTTATGGATGTAATTCAATGTAAGAGATTGGATTACTGTCTGTATTTGAGTGGATTGCTTTACTGATTATACAGTTAAACAGGAAAATCGATTACATTTCAGCATTCCTTGAGTTTTACAGATGGACAGTCATCATATTCTGGAATGTGAGTGTAACAGTACCTGGGATGTTTTTATACAACGTAGCCACTGCAGCACTATGATAAAAAGCTCACTTGGATGTAAAATGCTGCTTATACAGTTGGCAAGAGCATCATGTTGCTAGCCTACTTTTGGTGAATCCTCACATCATAAGATTAGTGATCTGATTTTATGCTTCTCTCCTCCTCTCCCCTCCTCTCTTTTGAAAACTAAATTATGTATTGTGATACTGCTTGTTAAGGCACAGCTAACGGGTTGGTTGGACAATGGGACTAATGTAGTAACTCTATAGATTTAAATTCACTGCTCTACAGGGGGACATTTGAAGGAGTATGTCCAGTTTGTTGTGTGTTTCTGCCTGATTCTGTTCCAGTTATCATAACTATCTGTGATCCAGGTATTTAAAAGAGGATGCACACTCATGCCATGGATTTTGACCTGGACGCATGTAGCATTTGACAAGTACAGTTTATGGAGAGTGTCTCAACTCCTGACTGGTGATTCATGTCGCCACAGTTTTAATGCCTCTTTCAATAATTTAGCTTGTCACTTAGGTTTCTACAAATACAGATTGTTACACAATTTCGACTTAGAATATACACTGAAATCCTTTTTGCAGCTGTCACAATACACTGCAGCTCAAAATAGATAGCTGCTTTTGGTAAACATTCTGATTAAACAAACACTTTGCATCTTCATTTTACATGAAGCACTACATTTAACTGTCATTTTTCACTTTGTACCAGGAGCTTTGTTAAGCATCTTTGGAATTAAGATCAGTGCATCTTGGACAACTTTTTGTGGTCAGATGCACTACTGAGCAATAAGAAATAGTGACATGTATTGTTGAGTTGTAAGACTCATTCAAAGTGGCAAAGTGTTTGAAAATATGGTGATTGCACAGGGTGCCTCCCTTTTATATTATGAATTAATGGCAAACTCACATTTTCATGGATCAATTAAAGCCACCTGCAAAAAGTTTACTGCTATTTAGCCCCTGTCTAATTTAGATATTATAATGAGGCATTAGCACATGCAGCTCATGAATTCTGTGACTACAGTCCAACCAGTTTATTGAAGTGTTGATATTTTTTGACCAATCTAAAAGTATTGGCATTTATAATGGCCGGTAAATGAAAATTTAAAAAGTAGTGAAGAGACAAAACATCCTTCAACCTTGTTGTCAGTGTTGATGTTGCAGAGTTTGTCCACCAGAAGGGACAAACCTCCCTGCTGGCAACATGTGTTTGGAAACACCACAACCAGCTGATCCCAGTAAAGTTAGGTAGAGCGCAAAAGAGTAACCGTATGTAATAAGCCTTAGGGAAATGCATTTATCTTTTGTGTGTCGGAAAGAAAAAAAACAATATCAGCTGCCATATCAGAATATTGGATCTTTAAGTTGCCAAGTATTGGTATTGGTATGGGCTTAAAAATCCTATAAGGGCCCTGCTTTATCTGTTACATAAGCAAATTTGCTTGAGGAAAAAAAAAGTCATAGTGTAGTAGTTACTCTGCTATTTACGTCAGCTGTCCATCAGACAGACCGTTATCAGCACCAAGGGAGTAAAGACTAATCATATCTTTTTAAACACTTGGAATGCTTTGCCAAAGTTTATTATTGCACAGTTGCACGCCTGAGGCTAGCAATTATTTTCAGCATTGATCTAAAAATTATTGTCTTGAAAAATCTATTCATAGTTTGGTCTCTAAAATGCCAAAACAGAGGAAAATTCTAGTTTTTTTTTTCCTGGAAGGCAGGTTAATTATATTAAATTGCTTTTTTTCCCCCCATTAATAAGTAGAACTTCACACTGAGCTACAAATTGGACATTTAAGTTATTTTTGCACACAGACTTTTTTTAAAGGAGTTATTGATTTACTAAAATTGTTGTGTTCATTGATTTATCCTTTCAGCTTTGCATATTTTTCTTTTACTTTATTGGACTGTAAGCAGTAAAGAAGCATACAAAAAAACTAGGTGAGAAAAAGGAAAATAAGTGGCAAAACAGGAATCAGGTTGGTGTTCTACTATTGATGTTGCAGTTTGCAAGGCTCCAGTTCCGCTCTTTATACATGTTATGCACCTGATGCTACATTTTAAGTCTGGGGAATAAATTAAAGCTTTTGTTGGCAGGATTTGGAATAGAAAAACATGCTTAGAAAGCCTAAAAAACAACCTTGTTTATGTGAAGAAATTCACATGTAGCCATCTTTCATCCAGAATCCACTGAATGAGAGAAGCATTGTTTACATACAGAGCCAGTCCATGGTGAACTTGGAACTTCACCTGCAAACTTCAACTGTTTTGCCAGCAGCTTATGGGGTCATGAGTGTAAAGTTAAGCTCATCCTTCCAAGGCTTTTATGAGTAGGACATTAGGCAGGCCAGAAAATAGCTTGTGAGGCAACATGTTCCGTCTCCCCTCTGACTACCAGCTCTTTCCTTCCAGTGGAAGATTGAGGGATCCAAGAGGAGTGAACAGATATAAAACCTAATTTGGTCCTGTACCCAATAGGATTTTTAATGCAAGGAACTAATATTCATGGGCGCAGGCTCTATACTCTTGAAATGCAAAAAGCCTCTATAGACATACAGGTTTTGTGCACTCAGTTGAAAGCTTCCTGCAGCAGCAGATAGGTTGTTTTGGATGATTTTAGCTGTTTTTTTCTTTTGCTACACTGTAAAAATGAGTCTTGGCAAGTTTTATCTTTAAAAATTCTGAAAGGCATTTCAGTATATTGAGGTTTGCTTCTATTTTCTTCTGTCATGAACAGGTATAAAATTATTAGCTGCTTAACAACAGAGCAGGACTGAGGAACGGAAAGACTATTAAAGAGAACTGAAGGTCTGTTTTCAGATTGTGCGCGCGCGCGTGTGTGTGTGTTGGGTGGGCTAAAAAGATTGACAAGGAAAGATAAATTTGGCTGTCTTTCAGACTTGTAGTGACTTGGTCAGAATCATAACAACTCTGAAATCAATGACCAAAAGAAAAAAAAGAGAGAGGGGGCCTACAAACATGGGCATCCAGCAGAGAAACAGAAAAGAGAGAGGCAGAGAGTATATTATGGTGACTTTGTCAGAAACTCGGCTGACTGGATAAGTAAGAGCGATAAAAAACAACATTAAAAAATAAGAAATAGAATGAAAATATAAACAGCTCCACTTCTGCTTTCACTCACTGAGGATAGTCCCAGCCCAGCAATACATCAGGCTGGAGATGAACTGGAAATACAAATATATGAGAACAATTCTTTTAAACAAAACAGTCAAAATACAATTTGTTGTGGCCTTGCAGTTTTTGAGAGATATCCATGGGGGTAGCTCTTTACTCTTAAAATGCAAAGCCACTGTTGCAGTTGAGTGGTGTTCTTTTTAAACAATCATGGACTGGTGCGAAATTAAATCAATATTTCACAGAAAGCATCTCAGTAAGGTGTGTCAACTGTACATGCTGCCAGAATAGCTTTAACATAACTTGGCACTAAGTGTCTTGCACTCTGCTGGGGTAATGGCACACCATTCTTCACCATTTCTTCTTTTGGCATTTTGATGACGTGGTGGACAGTGCTGTCTAACACTTCAGCTCACAATCTCCCACAGGTATTCAGTCGGGTGGATCTGGTCACTGTGATGGGGGTACCATATGATTTAACCCTTTTTCAGACTCATCAAGCCATTTAGTGGCTGCTTTATGGCCTGTGCATGGTGTCATCTTGGAATGCAAAACTCCCATCAACTGAGAAATGTTTCATCATAGAATAAAAACGTTACTGACTTTGCATTGAATTCTCATGACTTTTCCCTCTACAGGGACAAGTGAACCCAGTAATGTGACCATACTGCATAACAGATCCCCTAGATCATTTTTTTTTTGTTGTGTAGTGGTTGAGTGTAGTCAAGTTTTGGCTCAAAAAATCTGAAAAGCATTTCAGTATTGAGGTTTACTTGTATCTGTGATAAATATACTAAAAATTGTTAGCTAACAAACAACAAACAGAGCAGGGTTTAGCGACAGCAAGAGCATTAAAGAGGGAGTGGAGGGCTGCTTTGAGAGTCTGTGTGTGTGTGTGTGTGTGTGTGTGTGTGTGTGTGTGTGTGTGTGTGCAGGAGGGAGAGGG
>VVHJ01034962.1:34485-55650 GCA_015107715.1 Tylochromis polylepis
ACGCCCCCCCCCCCCCCCAATAATGGCTAGAGAAGAAAAGAACAGCTGAAAGAATTGGAAAAAAAGAAAACGACATAAGAGAATGAGAGGAGCTGAGAGAAAAGAAGAGATAACTGATGTTCTCATCCTTGTATTAGCTCTTATTCCTCCTAATGTACCTCTTATTAAAAGGGGGAGTTCACCCATTTTCCCTGACCTTGACTGTAGCACACTGAGAAGCTATAGAGATACAGAGCTGGCACAGATTATCTGGCCCTATGCCAATAGTTCATCTCCATGTCATTCTGGGTGGGGTGGGTGGGGGGACGACACTCCAGGTTTTATTTCTGCGAATTTCATCTTTTCTGTCATTCATACACCCATCCTTCTTTTCCTGTTATCTCCCTTCCAACACACATATGATTCATATCACTTTAATGGTTAAAAAAAAAATCCAAAACGTGTGATGCATTAGTTGCATGATATTGTGTGCTTAATTGCGATACAAAGGGTGAAACTTTAATGAAACCTCGGAGATTAGTTTGGCTGCGGCACTAGCAAAAGTGGAATACAGCAAATAACAACAGAACAAAACCCTAAAAATAGAGTTAAAATCCAACTGGGGCTCTCCAAACATTAGCTTATGCTGCTGACAGTTCCAACACACGCTGAGTGGAATCTGTGAATGCACACAAAAGGAAAGAGTCTTACTTACATGTAGAGATTACAGCAAACATTAACCAGTTTTGCTAAATTTAGAGTGCAGGAAACATTTTTCCAAAATGTAGACTGATTTCTGTGCGTTGATGTTTTTGTGTCATATTTCTGAATATACAGTTGATTAAATGTTAGGTAAACTGCTCCACAGGTTTGGGGTCACTGTATTGTTTATTGAATTTGCAGTAGAATATGCTCACCACTTGTTCTCACCACATCTCATCACAAACAAATTTTTTAAAATTGATTTAATTTCCTAAGCTGGAAAGCATTACTACTGTAATGACTTTGCTTTGGTCTTTATTTAATAAACAGGCTTGTTCTTTGCTCATCTAGCGCTTGGAAAAAACAAACAAACAAAGAAACATTGTAACTAAAATGTGGAACAATCCCTTTGAAACTTATATTATTAATATATTTTTAAATTACTGAGTATAAAGTGCAGTTTCAAGGCAAATGAAACAGAAAAAAAGTGTAAATAATTTTTAAAACATACTGTATCAGTAACTTTAATTCATTTGCCACCAGATTTCAATTAACCTACCTCTTGCAGCGTCCTCACAGCTCTGCGGCTGTCAGCTAACAGAAAGCGAGATGGGGTGATAGACCAATAGTATGGCAGGATTTAAGTAAGATAAAGGCAGTCGGAGTGGATATGAGGGGCTGAAAATCACAGAGGGGCAAAAAACATGAGGAGAGGCACATACATACTGCACGCACACGTATGCACTTCTAAGATTATCGACAGGAGCTGGTTGAGTGAACACACCAAATACAGCAATACTGAGTCTGCAAACTTTCTCACTGTTCTCTCAGTTCTTCCCATCTTCCGCCTTCACACCTTCTCTCATTCTCTGCCTATTTTCACTCCTCGCTTTCTAAGCCTTAGCTTCAGTTATTTGAATAATGACTGCAAGTTGTCATTCATAAGTAGAACATGGAAGTTATGTGTTTGTGTGTGTACGGGAAATCAGTGTGCGGCTGTGAACCGAGAACAAATGTAAAACAATTTTACTTCTTTTAAACATGAAACTGTCGCCTCTTTCTCACTCTCTCCCATCTCTCTCTCTCTGCATATCTCTTGCTGTAGTTTGCTGGACACTGTATCAGTCCAGTTCATTTGTCTAACCATCACCCTATGAATGCAATTTTATGTTTTCCTTTTGCGTTTGTTTCATGTATCACTTTCTACACATGTAACCCATGTGTACCTTAATGCAATTTTGGTACAATGTGTATTAAAACTGGGATCTTAAGTTGTTGATCAAACAAATCAATACATAAGCTATGTCCCCTAAAAGTTAAAGGCATACGTTTTTGATGATTATCATCGACCGTACCACCTTATCAGGATTCCACATGAACATCAACCACAAGGTTTACAGGTTAGCTTTTATTTGTCTTTAAAACTGATCAGATTTCTGTGTAGTTTATCTCTCTCTCTATATATATCATTCTGTTGTTTGTCATTTGAGTATAATGAAGATACACAAGATTAAGATCTTACAATATTATAGAAAAACACTTGACAATCACATTTGAACAAGAATTGGTGACAATGATGAGGACCTCCAACCTTCAGCAGAGTTAGACATAAGGAAGCCAGTCATCTACCCTGAATGGTTGGGTTTTGATTAGAGTAGCGTGGGAAAACATGCACTGAGCAGGTTTGTAGTTTTAAAGTAAAACATATGTCGTGTCATCAAAATTAATAGATGGAGCTGTTGATCACATACCCCCCCCCCAATTCAAGCTAAAAATCTTGACTACAAAAACTTATGAAAGGTTATTCATGAAATGTTCCCTGTGGAGTTTTCTTGTAAACAAACAAATCTTTAGTGTTACACATAAAAACACATTTTGTTTATCCTTTAGGCTTAGCTAACCAGTTAAATGCATTTCCTTCCTCATGAAATATTTGCAAAGATAATGTTTCAGTATTTTACAGTCAGTAGTGTTAATTCCATATTTAACGGCTTCTTTTTAATTTGTGGTTTATTGCTATATATCTTTATGTGCAACCTCAAGTATGAGAGAGAGAAAGGAAAACACACAGGGCCACCTGATAGGGCCACCTTTACTCAGCCTTAATCAGAACTCTCTTAGGCAAGCTTTCTTGTAATGTATTGAAATAGTTTCGGGAATAGTTCTCCAGGCGTCATTCCAAAGCTCTTTTTTGGGTATTGGCTGCCTTTTGGTCCATTGTCTGTCATGATGCAGCCCCAAAGTATGACCTCCACAGTGTTTTACAGATAGCTGTAGACTTACAGTTGAACCAAAATTTAAAGTTTGCATTTCAGTCCAGTTCTTGCGTAATTTAGAATACTTCAGTCTTTTCTCTCTATTTCCCTTCTTTGAGAATGGCTTTGTGACATCCAGCCTTCTACTGAGGCCATTTCTGAGGAGGCTTCAGCAAACAGCAGCTGGATGAACCGAAGTGCTGGAGGCATCTCTCAGGTCCTGTCTTAGGTCTTTGCTGGATGTTTTTCTCTTTCTTTAGGAGATGACTTTCAAACACTATTCATCTGCTGTAGTTAGTGTTTTAGTCATGCCATCTCTACATTTGTCCTCCACTTGTCGAATTTCCAAAAAAACATTTTAAGGACACACTGCACACTATGCCAAGTTTTCAGCTAATAGCACTTTGGGAATCATCTCGTTAGTGCAAAAATATTATTTTATGTTTGTCAGACTGTGCTATTTTTGGCATTTTCATAGATTAAATTAAAGAAATAGGAACAAATGATGTGTTTTTGGAATAGACTGCTAGGAACAAATTGTCTAAAGAGTGGCTGTGTTTTGTTGTTGTTTTTTGTAAAGTTATCTGTTATGTGTAGACACCACACTTGTTCATCTTTTGAGTTAGGTGCATTTTTTTATGCTTGAATGATTCACAGATCAGTGATAAATGGCTTAACAAACAGAAAACACTTTATGAAAAGTCAGGTAAAAGGACTGGACTGAAAATATGTGAAAAGGCAGCCAAAAAATGTCAAAAAACAAACAAACAAAAACCCTTCAGAAAGCCTGGAGAACTTTTTCTCCAACCTCTTAAAAAATAATAAGAAACTTTGTCTTCTTGGAAGCAAAACATGAAGAAATAAGGGGTGGCTCAAGACTTTTGTAGAGTATTGTATGCCTGCCTTCCAAGCACTCTTTTTTTCTAGGATTTCCAGAAAAATTGTGCTAGGAAGTGTTATTTAACCCCATATTAATATTAAAACATATTAAAACATTTATTAAAACATACTGAAGTATCCTGTGAGATTGTTGTCTGCACCCAGAGTCTCATAATGTCAAAGCTTTATTTTTCATGGGTCTCTGCTTTTTTGTGTGTGTCGCAGATGGCTTTTTATTGAGGACAATGCTGAAGAACAATTCTTACAGTCATGGGAAATAGTTTAAACAACATCTGTTATTTATGGCATATTTTTTCATAACATCGTGGATTCCAAATGGATTTGTACTTCACTAACTATGTAATATGTGCTTGTTGCAACCCAGTTTTGATTATTGCAATGCAACTTAATGTGTATGTGCACTAGTGTTAATCACAGTCAGCTGCCAGCTGCCGTCTGCTATCTGTAATCAGTTTGATGGAACACACATTGTGTACCGAAGCAGTAACACACACGTCACTTAATCACTCACATCACCCGAGCACGTAGGTCTGTCTGACCAGAAGACACTTAACACTTAAAGTTAGCATGTAGTCTATCTAGAGAATTGGTGGGAAGAGGACAGGAAAAATGAAATGATAGGTGAACAGGTGAGGTAGCTGTGAAGGATTCTGAAAGGGGAAGATAAAAGTAGGAGAAATTCAAGAAAAGGAGACAAGGACTTCTGCTTTTCAGTGTGGTCAAGGCCTTCAACATTCAAGATGCAATAAATAAATATCCGGTGAGCATTTAAATAGAAAGTAAAATGAAATCATATATCCACAAGGCTCCCGCAGGTTTGTGAAGGACACAGCCAACTACTCGGTGTTACCAGAATCCTTCTTTGTCTCTCAGCGTGAAGCTCGGATTTTGCCATTTTACAGTCTCTCTTGAGAGCTGCGATTGAAACAGGTAACTGATTCATCCATCAACTTTTGATATTGTATGATTGCTATTCAGGTAAAAGGTAGTATCGATCCCAACAAGGACTAAAATTAGTTTTAGGAAATCAACACTGAAAAACCAAATAACTAAAAAGCAATGTGATGGTATTATTTACCATATCTAAAAAATTTTGGCTGTAATTACTTTACTTGTGAAAAGAAATAGGGAGCATATATAGAATGACAATGGTCTATCCACACATGCGCACACACATAGAGTAACACTACCAACACTTCTGCCCAGTGTGTGGTCTTTTTATTTATAGTAATGAGAGCATAATGTGATGGTTGCATTTGCTTATGTTAAATGATATGGTAATTCACAATAGTGTGGACCACCTAGAACGCGTGACCATGCATAACAAATAAAAGAAACAGGTACATTCTGTGATATAAGTGTGTCCAATTTAATACACAGCTGGGTGCATTAAAAAGTTGCTGTCCTACTTATCATTCTCATGCTCTCATTTAGTACAATATCTTGTCATTCACTTTTTAAAAGTGATACAATGTATAAATTTAGTTTGTGTGATATAGCTTTGTGAGTAAACAAGAAGCACTGTTTTCTCACCTCACAGAGGATACAATGATGTGCTCTAAAACTGTCACCTGTAATGAATCTAAGTGTGTCGTGATGAACAGCGTCAAGGGGCTTGAGCGTATGGGGCTGCTGGATCCATGTAAATCACATCAGAGAAGTTGAATACTAATAAACAATGTTGTCTGTACAGTCGGCAGTTCACTGTTCAAAGCAAGATGCTATTTATTTCTGGAAAAGCACCATAATTTAAGTATCATCTTCCTGCTGATTTGCAGTTTCATCAATTAATAATTTCCAAAATGCTCCGTGCTGCATGGATCATTTGCTTGTTTTAAGGAGCACATTTAACCACAAAGTAGCTGTTTTTATGCATCCATAGGTAGTTGTGTGTAAATACACAAACTTCAGTTCAATTCAGTTTTATTTAAATGGCACTAAAATAAGAACAACAGTTGTCTCAAGGCCCTTCAACTTGTTGTTCAGTATATTTTCTTTTCCCTATAGAAAACAGAGTTAACTAAGGTTAATGTCTTTATGTCTTGAGATCTTAAATAAAGTCTTAAATAAAATTACCTAAAGACATAAGGAAGCCAGTCATCTACCTTGACTGGCTTGGGTTAGACGTGATTAGAGAGGCAAGACATACACTGTGTATCTTTAAATCTTAAATAAAGTTACGTAAAGATTTAGTTCACTAAATTCAAGCTTTGGTTTTTTTTTGTGTGTTTTTTTTTTAATCAATGTAATCACATTGCCAAGCCAACTTTATTTATAAAGCACTTTAAAAACAGCTAGTGCTGACCAAAGTGCTGAACATAAAATAAGAAAAAATATAAATACTAAAAATAAAAATACAATAACAGTAAACAATAATATATAGAACACCAACACCAAAAAGACAATAAAATTCAAATAAAATTATTAGATTAATAATAAAATTATTAATCAAAATATTATTAAAAATTGATTGTGTAATCACAAATTTCACTCCTAGAGAGTGAATGTGACAAGGAAAAAGTAAGCGTGGAGTAAAAATTTCATTAACCAGCTAAGTTTACAGCCCAGTTTTCCTTTGAAATAAAACAAATACAACTCAAGGTTTCCAGGACTGACTTCAAACAAACCACAAGACTGTTTGTATTTGCTTCTTACTGTGGATCTGTAATTGTTATCCATGTTATAGAATATACATTGTCATTTTAACTGGAGGAAAATGGCAGCATTGGTTATTTTTCTAAAAAATACATAAACACTACAGATATGTACACTATAGTGTACATATATACAAATGATTTAAATAAAGATTGGAGAACCTAGTCTTAAAATTATTAGCTTTTCTAAAAAAATAAATAAATAATGCGAATTCATTTAACCAGCAATATCTTAATCAAAATTACTTTTGTTTTATTTTTTGGGGGACATGAGGATGTTTTTTGCTCTGTACCTGCCTGAGCATGATGCTAGCCCTGACAAAGTGAGGATGTGAAAAGTATCCAAATATGTCCTTACCACATGAATAATAAAACTACAACTTATTAATAAAACTAGTCTCACCTTTTTATGATCTTTGATACTTGAGACGTATAATAGATATAGGTATAGAATCTGTTATGTGTTACAAAAGATTTACATTCTTATATTTAAATATAATACTTTATATACTGAATGAAACCTTTACATACTATAGACAATCATTCCTCCAGAGTTATTTAACCTACTTAAAGTGAAATAAAAGAGGTGCATGAAACACTAAAGGCTTAAATGTTCCTGTTCAATGTGTTAATGAAACGTGTGGCTCGACGTCTTGAGAATGAGTGCAGATCAGAACCTGGATATGACCAAAATCCAGTTTTCTCCTGCAGCAAAACTGTTAACAGTAACCCGAGGAGGGAGATTGGAGAAAAAGAATGAAAGCGGTAGTGTGGAGAATGAGGGGGAGCAAGAGATAAGGAGGAGAGCGGCAGAGCAAGCAGAGAAGTGGCTTGTCAACCTCAGAGGAGACCTGGAGGAGAAAAAAAAGAGAGAGAGGAGAGAGAAAAGAATACAAAAGAAGAGGATTGGAGAACAGGCAGAGACTGGATGTGGTAAGAGACACAGACTTCAAGGATGAGGGCAGAGTGAATGCTGGGAGACTGAAACAGATGAATGTAGGACAGGGGTGAGGAGGATGAAAGCTTTTAGAGGAATAAAAAAAAAGCAGTCAAAATATCAATGTAAATATAGAATGAAGGGATGGAATGGATGTACACACCAGGCTCAAAAGAGGAGGAAGGTGTTGGGAGGACAGGAAGGGAAAGGTGAGAGTGAAGAAGCAATATAGAAAATACGGTTACAGCACAAGAAATGAAGTGGATGGTAGTGATTATTTGCTGATTTAAAGACACTGTGTTCACCAAAAATTTAATTTTAAACCATCCACCCATCCATTTTCTTCAATTTTAAACCAGCTGGTCCAACAACATCATGTATCGTCATGTTTGATTCTTTGCCTGCACGTCGGGTGTTTGTGACCTCTCACTACCCCGTTTTCCTGAACATGTGTTAACTTCTTGAATTGATTTCTGAACTTTATTCTAGCCGCTGTTTTCATTTAATCTCATGACACTTTTCAAATCAATCTGCAAACACTTGAAGGTTCTTTAAAGTAAATAAGCAATCACACTGAAAAGCTTCTTTGTCAATCAATTCAGTTTCTCTGTACTTTTCATATTACAGCAGCATGGTTGCATGCAGAATCAGTTTTAAAAGCTTTTATGCAAGATGTCTTAAGGCATTTCTCTGTCCAGAAGACAGAAACAAGCATTCATGTTATATCAAGCAGCAGCTGACTGAAGAACAGTCCAAACTGCATGTCAGATGGTCTGCTAGTTTGAAATCCACTCACCCTACATATTTATAATCCTGGATGAGAGTGTCAAGTCACTCAAGCAAAGTCAGTTTTCTATATTTTTTATGCCATTTTATAAACATCTACTTTACCACAATCTGTGCAGCATATTCCTTACCTGAGTAGAGGGTCCTTAGTCCACAAAAAGGAGGCAAACTTAAAAAAAAATTCTCTGGATTTTTCTAACCTGCTGATTATGATTATTACTCACCTATTTGTGGTATTTTCAGATTTATCAGGTTGTCAGAAAATGTATGCTATTATCCCTCTTTTTAAGTTATATTGTATCTCACTCTTCCTCCTCCTCCACATGACAGCTGGCTTTTCATTCTGCCTTTCAGTGTTCTGCCGTGCAGAATGGGCTTCACACATTTGATTTCTGATGTGCTCAACACCATGTATTAAGAACTAGTTTTGAGAGACTGTAAACCAGCTTTGATTTTTCAGAGGCCAGAGTATCCTTAAGTGCACTAACAGGGAGGGTATAAAAAGAATTGACCCCAGCTGCTTCACTATAGAACCATAACATTACTCTGACAGATAAAACAAATCGTTGCTTTGTATACTGTGATGGATTATCCATCTCAAGCAAGTCTGAAGTTTCTGCAAGTTCTTTTTTTTAATTTGTGCAAATGCACAAGTGAGTGTACTCCTGATCAATAAGAATTAAGTGTGAAGTAATTAATTTTTTAAAAATCAGCTTACACTAATTTCTTCTTCTTTGTGTCATCTTATGATTCATTTTCTGAACATCAAAAAAAAAAACAAAGTTTTAAATGAGTTCCTAAGTATGAACCTAATGCAACAAAAGTGGATTCACCTGTGATCACTGGCACCCCTGAAAGACTGATTATTTAAACAAAACCTGTGATTTCCAATTGCACAATACAGAAGGATGCTGAAAGTTCAGTAACTAACAATAAATCATTCTAAATGTGACTGCAGCAGTAATCAAGAGGTAGACCAGGCCACAACCAATAATCAGGGCCACAGTCTCTCTAAAATGCTTTAGACTTGACAGTTTTAGGGATGTTGCATAACATCAACTTCTATGCACTGTATCTAAGGAAAAAAAATCTTTGCTTGCTCTTTGGCATAAAACTGCAAGATTAAACTTGCCATCTGCCTGGTGAATAGTGGGAGCTCATTCTTTGGTCAGATGAGACCAATATATTTGGTGTGAACCTGGCCAGGACCACTACAGTGAGTAGTAGGAGTGTGATGATGTAGGACTGCATGAGTGATGATGAGATGACTCTCAATCTACAGAGCCTTGATAGAATTGGCATGTTCCAGCATGATAAAAATCCAACGCACACTGCCAAAAAATCTGAGTTTCTAAAGAAGAAATGACTGAAATCTAAGCCCTGACTCAAACACCTTTGGGATATTTTAAAGAGAGCAGTAGATCAATAAAACTCCTCCAACAAAGTGAAGCTAAAAAATCCGTCTGACAAATGGCAGATTCATGCAAATCTGTACTTCACTATTTCGAGAAGGACAAAGTATTAAACCACAGTGGCATTTCACATGGGTCTGCTCACTTTTGTTGCCTGGTGCATGAATGTCACTGTAAAATCTATGGAAAACTATGAAAATAGGCACGTGTTATAAAGCAAACACATGAAAAGCACGACAATAGACTTCATCACATGTACGTACCCCACACACTGGCCACTTCATTTAGATACATGAGTTCAACTGTTCATTAATGCAAATATCTTATCAGTCAATCAAATCCCATGGCAGCAACGCAGTGCATTTAAGCATGTAAACACATTCAACATGGCCTGCTGAAGATCAAACTGAGCATCAGAATGGGGAATTTAAGTGACTTAGAATGTGGCATGGTTGTTGTTGCCAGATGAGTTGCACTGGTTTGCAGAAAATGGTCAGAAAAAGAGAACATATCCATTGAGCAGCAGCTCTCTTGGTGAACGTGCCTTAACCTTGCCAAAGGTCATGGGAGAATGGTCAGACTACTTCAAGCTGATAGGAATACTCAAGTAACCACTCATTACAACCGTGATATGCATTACAGCATCTCTGAACAAACAAAATATAGAACCTTGTCACAGAAGACCACACCAGGTGCCTCTCCTGTCAGCTACAAACAGGAAACTGAGGCTACAGTTCACATGGGCTCAACATGGACAACAGAAGATTGGAAAAATCTTGCCTGGCCTGATGAGTTTTTATTTCTCCTGCAATATTGGGATAGCAGGGTCATCATACTTTGTGTCAAATGTTCAGGCTGGTGGTGGTGTTTTAGTGCTGTGGGGAATAGTTTCTTGGCACACTTTGGCCTCTAGTATCAAACATCACACACTACCTGAGTATTGCTGCTGACTATGTCATCCCTTTCCTGTGAGACTTCCAGATGGCTGCTTTCAGCAGGATAACAGGAACCTTGTCACAAAGCTCAAATCATCTAAACCTGGTTTCTTAAGAATGTCAGTGGATTTACTGTATTCAAATGTCCTCCACAGTCACCAGATCTCACTCTAATAGAGAGCTTTAAGAATGTGGTGGAATGTGAGATTCCCATCATGGATATGGAGCCAAAAAATCTGCAGCAACCGTGTCATGGTATCATCTCATGGACCAGACTCTCACTGTTTTGAATGTACGCCATGAAGAATTAAAGCATTTCTGAAAGCACAAGTGGGTACAATCCAGTAGTAGCACTGTCTAACTAACGAAGTGGCCAATGAGTACATAAGAACAAATGTTTGCGCTGCACCCTTTCTCCAGAATTTACACATTGTTAACACTATTACAAAAGATTTTTGAATCCAGGACCTTTTCAATTTTTATAATTGTATTCTGCTCTGAAATCTTGCTTAGATTAATTTATAACTATCATAATTAGTATATGTATCTATCTATCTATACAAAGAAAATTTCATTCAACCTGAAGTTTTTAAACTGGTCTTTTAAAGTTAAGAGATTGCCACCCTTTTAAAGAGCACCATACCCCTGTTGCATTGCTGGCTGTTAAGATAGTCTGCCCAGATAGAAGATACGTCGGTGGTGTGAATGTGTGTCTCATCTTGCTGAGTGAGTGCATATACAAGTGTGAGAGAAAGGATGGTTGGAGGGAGTGGTGCAGATAATAAGCAGCTCTATCTGGAGGTGAGAGACGTGGAGGTGCAGAGGGAAGTGAAAGAGGATAGATGGATGGACTGGAGCTGCAGGATAAGTGTAGATAATGGCTAGATATAATATCCGGCTGAAAAAGGAGGGAACGGGAACAGAGAGGAGTAAAAAAGAAGGGAGAGACAACAGGTAAAGCCAAGGGAAGCATGCATGGAAGGATGGATGAAAATAAAGGATGGCAGGACATGGGCAAAGGGATGTGTGCAGATAATGGGCTCTTCCCATCTCATGTCTGGAAGGAGGAGAGACAGAGATGGGAAGGTATGAATCGCATGCATGGAGGAGTGAAGCAATGAGTACGGATAATAAGCTTCATCTAATGTCTGAAAGGGAGGTGAGGTTACAGAGATAAGCAAGAGGGAGGGCAAGATGAATGGGAAGGAGTAGAGGGACGGCACCATACCTGTGCGTCAGGAAGCTTGTACACACATTGATAGTGATGGTGTGTTTGTTTAGTGACAGTGGATGGGCTTCTGTCAGTTGTGGGTCTCGTAGTGCCCTTTTGAATTTTGCACTCTGTATACCATATGGACTCCAGAGTGTACTGTGCTGCCGTGAGCTGAATATATCTCCATCAGTGTCACTGAGGCAGATTACTGCACATGTCCTGTCCATGACAGATAAACTGATTCTGGTAAGTGTACTGTATGTAGTGTAGGTAATGGGCTTGATCTAATGTCTGCAGGAGAGGGGAGGAGAACAGAAGAGAGGAAAGAGAATGGAGACAGGAAGAGATGAATGTGCTGATAGGAAAGACTGAAGGGACGAGTTTAAAATATGGTTAGATGTGATGTCTGGAGACGGAAGGGAGGCGAGTGCTGCAAAAAGACAGGAGTGGATAGAGAAATGGAAGAGCTGAGCATAAATGATGAGATAGGTCTAATGTGTGGAGGAGTGGTGAGAGGACATGGTGGAGGAAAAGGAGCAGAATGGATGGATGGTGGGACAGGATACAAGGATGAATGTGGTGGCGAAGAGAGAGTGAGACGAAGAGATGGATAGATGGACAGTGGAGGGATGAGTGTAGATAATGGCTAAACCTAATGTCTAGAGGGCAGGCATCCATCTGACTGACCGAATTATAGTCCAGCTCACTTTCTACAGACTAATTACTGGAACAGAGGATTCTCTCCTATTCTTTCTCCCTCTGAGTCTTTTTCTCTTCTCTCTGTTTCAGTACTCATTGTGATTTTTGAGGGCTTATGAGAGGGGAGGATGCCAGTGCTGATAACACACCTCTCTGTGCCTTATTTTACCCTTGTTAGCCACCTGTTTCAAGTGATATCAGCCCATTAAATGGACGGGATCACTTGATATAACTCCCATGGATATTGCAAGGCATATTCCTCCACCAGCTCACCTCATTTAATGGTGTTTGTGCTCCACTGGTAAACAGAAACCATGTCCAAAGTGTTTCCACTTTAAAACAGCAGCAAAGTTCTGCATAATCAGACAAGAAAGTTGGTGGAGGCTGAAAACAGTGACCTTTCTTTAGGGACATATTCGTATCCTTGGTAGCTTTTATATGCACAGATGCTAGATGTTTCCTATATGATCTAGATTACTTTCTTTTTTTAAATTAAAGATCAGAATTCATGATAATTCTGGTCTATGAGTAGGCACAGGGGGGACCTACGAGCTATAACTCTGAGAGTGATTACAGCTGATTATGGCAATTCAGTAGGCTGATAATATTCAAAGTATGCATTAGCACAGATCCTCACATACCCTGTCTCATCTAGCAGATGGCTTTGTAGCTTTCTATTCAGTTTGTAACCTGCCAACAACCTCTCTTATTTGCCCTATTTCACTCCTGCCTGCTCCCTTGACAACAATCTGTTTTCAAGCTCAATCTAAAGCAGAGGAAAAGCAATCTCCCCGACTTCTACTCTGATTGTTGGTGCCCTGGTTAACTCTTACACCTTGTATAAAAGTATACTTTTCAGGCACTGAATAAGTACGGTGACAACAAGCTACTTACACTTTTCATGATCCTGTTGTACGCACTTAAAGTAAACTTTGATCAATTTTGGAAGCTTGCAGGTAAACAGTGCCTGTAGACAACAATAAAACTGCCAACCATTTCTTTTGTTAGCTCTTGTGTTTAATAAACATAAGTACTAAAATAAAGGAAATGCTAGCATAATGTCTTTATATAGCCTGTAGTGCCACCAGAGCACCTTGAGTGAGCCTTGGCATAAATTCTTCAAGTGTCTGAAGTTTATGGGGGACACAGATACAGCACAACTCTTTACAAAAAGTTCCATCATTCAGTGTTTTCACTGTGGAGAAATCATGTCTTTGGCGAAACTGAATGTCCCACGTTGTTTAGTTAGATTGAGATTTAGGCCCTGGGATAGCTTTGGGATTTGCTTTACATAATTTTAAGGCTTATCAGACTTTTTTCCTTTTGTTCCCTTTAGATTGAGCTATTATCTACCTGGAAGACTGAACACATTCACTCATTCAATGACATTTAGTGTGCCATCAAAGATATCCCCTGTAGTTTAACTGTGTCATGGAAACACATCACACATGGGAGACTTGCTGCAGCACTCTGCTTGTTGAGCACCATGTGAGTGATGACACATCTGACCGTATAATTTTCTTTGCACAGCAGACCATTGTGTTGTTCTGCATCACTTATATTTAAGCACCTTGTAACCACAATTAGGTGATTATGCTCTTCATGTAAATTACTATATGGAACTACCTGCATATGCTACAGTCATTTGCATTTCACTCATCTAGATATGATACGTGACCGTTTTCACTCAAAAATACAAAAACGGTACAGTGCATGTGCTTTAGCAGGATCTGCATCTTTCCATCATTTCCCAAATTGCCAATAATTGTCTGAAACTAACTACTTTTGTCAGTCTTGACATCAGAAAGCTGATTAATTTTTTATTTTGCAGCATTTCAGCAGCACTAATACTCAGCAAAGATTACAACAACTGGTTTCCAGTCATTAAACTGGTGACAGAATTGTAAATGATGAGTGGTGCATGGATTTCCAACTTCTTGTTGTTCTGTCTTTGCATCAACAAATTCACAATTATTAGTCTGGCTGTCTGGTGACCTGCATCAGATGACTTTGTTTTTTGTATTTTCAGAGTGAGGGCTTCTCTTGTTCTGTTTTAAAGTCACACTGAAGACTTCATACTGAGCTGGAGCAAGTTCATAGACTAAAATAATAATCAAAGACAAAGCTACTTTATCAATTCACAGATCAATTTCATCTAATCATTTTGACACTTAATCATGCTCCCTTGAGTTTTTCAGCACAACTACTCTGTATTTTTTTTGCCCCTTGATGGTTTAACGTTACTGAACAACAAAATAAATGATTTAATTTGAAGGACTAGAGGACACTGTGCAATGAGGCCTGTACCTGTTTGTGTGTGTGCTCTTTATAGGATACTTTAGAGAGGTCACTGAGGGAAAAGGGATCTTTGTATCCATTGTGTGTTTTAGGTTTCTCTGGATATATCTATATGCAGGCAGTGTACAGATTAAAAGTAATATTACTTTTGTTTGCACTAAATATAAATATCTTCCTCAGAAATCAATAAATTACAGCCAAAAAAACTGTGCAAGGGGTTAAATTGGCATATGAACACACCAGTATACACAATATGTTTTTATATATAAGAAATAAAGCCAAACCTGAGGATTACCTCTGAGACATAGTAAAGCACCATGGTCTTAGGACTTTCAAAGAATTTAAATTTACATCTAATTTACCTGCTTTATCCTTTTATGTTCCCCCAGCGATGCATTTCATCACAATTGCACTGTTCAAAATGTGAATCTGGCCTTTGATCTCATATAAATAAACATAAATTGCATGGCTTTCAAGGCACTCTGCCTGACAAGGTGATTCTCAATCCAGTATGCTTCTGCTACAATCAATAATTTGATTCATGCAAACAGGTTTAAAAAAAAAAGGCTAAATCAGCACAATGTGTCTATGCTAAGCACACATGTTCATTGTGTCTTTGCGTTGCTAGAAGTCTTCTGAACTCTCGTAGGATGACAGAACTCCACTCTTTCAAAAACAATCTCCTGACTGGGTGTTTGAATGCTGATGGTAAAAAGAGCTGAAAAATTCAGTCCCAAACCAGAAAATAGTAATAAGAAGGATGAGGCTGATTCATTTGCAGTGACCCTCACCTCTCAGTGGGCATGTGGACCCAAACCATGTCACCAAAGTGCTGCCTACACCATACCAGATATAACAGATTCTCTAATTGTAGGAGTCAAGTATTCATGTTTTTATTTTAACTTGTAATTTATGCATTCACATTTTTTTTGAGTGTTTTTTTGGGGTGAGTAATGGGGTCTGAGAAAGCTGAAGAATGATTTGCTCTTCAAACTGTTATAAAGTGCAACCTGAAGAGACCCAAAGAATAGAAAGGCTTCAAGACTTATTAAATGGTTTCTTATACAGGGAAAGTTGAACAAATTTGTTGTGTAGACCCCATCATGACATCATTATTGTTAAAGAGGTAGTTACAAAGTGAGCTGTACAGAAATGTCTCACAATGAAATAAACAGAAATACTGGTAGAGCAAGAGCGAAGAATGAGTCTGAAGTTCTCGATCGATGTCGTGTGAAGTAGGACTGCTGATGAGCTCAGTAGACAGACCCATGGATATTGGTGCTGATGAAAACTGGAGGTGAATAGCGTGGAGGAGGGCTGCATCGATCTGACACGGCAGTGACAACTGACAGCAGCAGAGCGCAGGATAGTTTTGAAGACAGCGGCAGAACAATGCTTTTTCTCACAGAGGCTTTGGCAAAATCTGATTGTTTTAACCGAGAAAAGAAGTCAGCTGAGGTGATGAGTTGGGAGCGGGAAGAAATTGAGAGAGGCAGAAAGAGAATGTAAATTGGTAGTATATGTTTTAGTGATTGAAGTTTTTCTAAGCTTTATATCAAACGCTGGTGTTCATAATCTTTAAAAATGGTGATTGTACTTATCTAAGGATAAAGAGAGCGCTGCTATTTAGACAGCAGCTGTTTTAATTAAATCTTATATTGAAATGAATTTATGTAAATATGTAAAAGTAGATATGTACCACATGTGCACCGAAATTGCAGTGTGCCAAAAGTAATATAGTGGACTTTGTGGCTTGATAAATTGCATTTTTTAAATTTTGTATTTTTTTCACCTTGTTTTTAACTAATGTTCTTCCTAACTATGAGTTTAGTATCCTTATAGATAGATAGATGTGTGCGTCCGGAAGAGCTGCTAATTATTGCTTACGATGATAGGAGTGAGAGGACAGAGTCACTGAAGCCAGAAATGACAGTGACGCAGTACTGTTTCTGGCTGTAAAAAAAACGACATGTAATAGTACTGAAAACGCTGTTGTTCATTGCCTGTTGCTTAAAATGCTGATAACATTCGATCTAAGAGAACATGCATTCAATTCACTTCAGCTAAACTGACTGGGGTCATGTCCATATTATATGATAGGTGGATAATGCAATTATCGTGAGAGGCCTGCCCGTGTCCTTGAGAGTGTGTATCACACTGTGCATTATGTACATCAGAGATCTACCACTTAAGGTCTGGGCTGTTGTTTTATGTTCAGTTCAGCATCATTTTACCGCAGTTAAGGTGTACCACTTCTTTGCTCTGTGTGTGTGTCTACGGGTGGGTATACGTGCGTGTGTCAGATAATTCAATTTTGTTCTATGTTTCTACCTGTGGCTGTGTGTATGTGTGGTAATTAAATCTCTTTCTCAGTATATCTGAAGGAAAGGTGATATGAGGCTTAATGACAGAGTGATTTACTGTGACATAATGACACTCATATGAATGCATACAAGTAAGAATAATGTGTGTGTATGTGTGTGCATTGAAGTTGAGAAAAGATTGGGTTCTAACTTCATACTCATCAGTATGCGCCACCTACTGTACTCTGTGCCCTGATTATTTATGAATCTTGGAGCTCTATTTTTGTTCTTTAGTTTATTTTTTTAATTGTAAGAATAGTCATATGTATTCCAAACAAGTGTCTTCTTCAGACTGAAGAAGTTATCTGTTATTAGCTGAACAAGAAGAAAAAAGTCCTGAAAATGAAAAAAAACAAAACAAAACCAAAACCTCATATTTGAATTATGTGTTTACTCACTGACAGTTTCTTATTTTCTCTTTCTTTGCTGTGAGTTAGTTAACTTCAGTTTACCCATATTAATTTGGTAAGCACCACCAACGTTTTTTTTTTCTGCATGGTTTGGTAGTAATGTTTTGTGGTTTAACCTTTATATCATTATTTTGCATCACAAGACATATACAGTATATCGTAAAATATATAATATTTGATCCTACCCCTATAATATGAAAGGGTAAATTTGATTCTTCTTCACAGTGTGGGATAAAATTTATCAATTAATTAGTCGGACACAGGTTTTGGATTAGTACTTGGCATTGTTACCCAAAGACACGTTACTTGTATCTATACTGGGACTCAAAATGGTCCAGTTCATTTTTATCGTGCTGTATAAAAACAGACATTTGCTCACTCCTTTGAAGTCTGCTGTCAGTAAATGGTCTGCCATGATGAGCATACAGCCGACATGACAAGTCAGAGGGGATGTGGGCCAGCCTGCTCACTTTAAGCAGTTTTCATGGACGATCACCCTTCATTCAGGGATGAAGTGGAAAATAGTCTGACGCGTACTCATAAATCTTTGTGACATAAATCCATGGCCTGCTATGGTTTTGACCCATGGGTTTTTGAAGCCTGAGCATCAAGATCTTTTATCTTTGAACTTGACCATATTGTCTTTAGAAAACAAAAGATTCAAAGTTTCCCCAAATATAATTGTATTTGTAGAATCAGGGAGGTGTCTAACACAATTTTGAAATCTACCTTCTATGAAGTATTACATCAAATGAGCAGGATCAAAACTCCAACAACCATCAAAGGGTCACAGCATGAATGTTTTTGTTAGAACCACTCTTGTGCTGTTTCACAATAAGTTTTGCGTTTTCTCTGATCCATGAATAAACTCTAAGCTGTACTACAATGCAGGTAGTAATTGCCACTCATTGTAACAACAATGTGAGTTGACGCAGCATCATCTATTGCTGCTCGGATAAAATCTGTTATTGCAGACAGCATGATAACTAGAGGAGCTGGTGCACCATGCTCTTTTACCAACCACTTCAGAGGCTGATTAAAGCAGGCTTTAGCTGTGATTATGATTGTTGTTGCCATGGGACGATATAGCTGTCACTTTGGTTGTGGCAGTGGCCAGCTCATAGATTCAGCCACAAATGCAACTGATGTGTGAACAATAACTATATTCACATCCACAACTTCAACCCAGCACAGCCAGGCAGATCAGCCGCAGCTGTGCACAAAACCATTGGTTATGTACTGTCAGAACTTGGCTTTTTGAAAGAAGGAATGGGCAATAAATGCGTCATGTACAGTGTCACATCATCTCTTCTTTCTGTAGTAAGTGTAGAATGTTTTCCTAAACTGGCAGTATATTGTAACACACTAACTGATCAATAAGGATCAAGGATGAGCAAAGTATATTGTGAGGGAACTCAAAAGCAGTCCAGAGACAAAAGGTTTCCTATTGTGAAACCCTTTACTAATTCTAATTAGTGTCTATCCAATGAGAGAAGTCCATAGAACCCTTAAAAAGGGCATTACATTTGCAAGCTGCCACATATTACCAGTGAATAGATTTTATTAAATATTTCATGAGCATATTTCATTTGATGTTAGTTTTTGTGCTGTTTTTTTCCCCATTTGCTTTTATGATTAAAGTTTTTATGATTTAATAATAATAATAAAAAATTGCACATTACATTTGTGCATTTGTGCATGCTGTCTGGTCATATGTTTGTGCACGTTGGAGGTATTTTCCTTCTTTGTTGTGTTCAGTGTTGTGGTCATTGCTCAAAAAAAGTAATGCATTACACATATTACACAGAACATTACTTAATAATCTGTGACACTACTCCTTACATTACTTTTATGTTTCTTTGTAAAATGACCTGAAATGCATTGTCTCATAATTCCCATTTAACAATATAAATCTATCAGTCCCACACACCAAAACAAATCCTCATCCTAACGAGGGTGTGCATATGATCTTTTTCTTGGTATTTAGATATGAACACAAAGCCGACAACACAAAGCAAAGACAAAAACCAGCACAAAGAGACTTCAAAGCGATTGTCACAGTGATTCCATTATAGAAACATGAACAGGTAGGGACGGTTTGCAGTCATGCAAACGCTGATCTGTTTGTTACCTGTTGAAGTTTAGGGTCTGGCTGCTGGGCTGTGGTCGGCATTCACTCAGCTTTAACATCAGTCTGGGTTCTTGGCTAGTTTAGCGTTAGCATGCTGTCTGTGCAGGTGCTTGCAAAGAGCCGAAGTTGTGTTAGAAGCATGATGCAGCTCTTGTCCTTTTGAGCAATACAAATAAAAGTAATCTCCAAAACCACGCTGTAGACTGCACAACTATTTTCCTCCTCTGGTTCAAAAATTGAAATCAGCTATTTGTAATGCATGTGCGAGTGCAAGCTACTGCTACTTATTGACATCAGTTCTTAACTTGTTTAAATCTATATACAGAGTTTAGTTAACAGTTAAATATTAAATTTTGTTTTCTCTGTTCTGAAAATAGAATTCAGAATATAAAGGCAGATGAAAGAAGTCTCCATATAAAAGCTGCATGTACATGCTGTGCTGGCTGCCGCTTTAAACAAAATTCTGGCACTAACTGGAAGCACAGTATAAGCTATCCTCACCACCAGTTTATGTTTTTTGCTGGAAATGGCATGAACAATGTTGTCTTGGAGCAGACATCACGACAGCTTTTGGATGAATGGAGACAAAATCTGGGAAAAATCTGTTTGAATGGATATGCTCCTTTTAAAAACTGCAGGGTTGGTTGTTTTTTTTTCCACAGAAAATCTTTGAAACTAGAAGAGATTAGCATGGATCATACTCTTACCAAAACAGCGTTTACATAGCAGATTAGTCCAACAGTGTGTCTGAACAAGCCAATATGTCTTATGATCTACTTTGTCATCATTTTGGAAAACACATTATTTATACATTTCAGATTGGTTTTGACAGCCTAGAAAAATCTACAGAAGACACTTACTTACATTCAGTGACACAACACAGGCTTTAGCGTTATAACGATTTACCACCATTTGTAGTCAGAATAATTTGATTTAAACTGCTATATTCCTTAATTCTTAAAACCCGACTTAGCTCTGCAGTAACCTTTTTCCTTGCAATGACTGCACCATGGAAAAATTTTATTTTAATTTCTAATAATATAAAAAGGTTTACATTCTCATCACTTCAAAGTTTGTTAGATTAAAACAAAGCATGAATATACCCTTTCTTATGTGAGTGCATGCATGTCTGTCAAGCAGTACTCAAGAAGAAGAAAAGAATATGGACTAAAAGGAAACTTTTCACTGTCATATTTTTAGCTGTGTGCTGGCTGTGTTAGCACAGCCTGGCAGCCTTAGCATTGCAGTAAAGGCATAGTCTTTCAGGATGCCTATCTCCTTTATTATTGTAGCCCTGAGCAATGGCACACACACACACACACACACACACACACACACACACACACACACACACACACACACACACACACACACACACACACAAGTAAATCCTGCAACCTTGTACCTACCTAACTAAAGGTACCCACCCACCTACCTACTCACACACAGACACACACATACAGGTGAGTTATCATTGCTTTGCCCTCAAGA
>VVHJ01034969.1:15124-26383 GCA_015107715.1 Tylochromis polylepis
ATCTGCACTCACAAGCGAATATATTTTCAACTTCAAAAAAGGCTGCTATAAAAAAATTTTTTTTTTTTTTTTTAATAAATTTGAATGAAATAAGTTGGTATCAAGGAGCGGCCAAGCTAATTTAAGCTTATGACTGTTGCAGGTGTTTTATCTATGAATCATGTTTCCAATTTAAACTATGAAGTCATAAAGACGTAAACTCCTGTGCTTGAGGACTGAGGGAGTTAATGCAGGGCTGAGGTGTGGCCCTTCACTCTGACCTCTGTGTCAGTATTCAATAACTTATCTTTTCTGAGTCATTTGCTAGGAACAAAAACCCTGAGCTATGCAGAGGGTCATTATAGGCGTATTTATGTTTTCATGACTTTAGTGCTGGAAGAGTGGAGCGAGGAGTGACATGCCGTTTGTTTGTCAGTTTTCCCAGTTGCAGTGTCAAGTCCAGTCCGCGCCGTGTGCTGCACAGGGCTGTAGAACCTGGCATATGCATGTAGATAAATAAAGCTAATGCACTCCACACTCACAGCCCACACCCGTTATATCTATGAGCTGTATATGGGGGGGACGCCTTTTCTTCCAACACATTATTGTACAAATGTCTTGATGCATGCTCAATCATCCAGGTAAGTAAATCCCAAAAGGTTGATTCTGTTCATCTGGACGTAGCGTTTTCAGTGGGAGAAACATTTCGTCACTCGACCAAGTGACTTCTTCAGTCTCAGCTGACTGCAGGTTTCGCCAACTTTATAAACGTTTCTCCCACTGAAAACGCTACGTCCAGATGAACAGAATCAACCTTTTGGGATTTATTGTACAAAAACTGGACGTGTTTATAAGGATTTACTTTTGTACCTGATAAACGGGTAATGTTTGTCAGGTATAAAAATTGAAACTAACTCTTTAAAGCCTCCGACCTCACATTTTATCTAAAATGGTAATGGTATATTATTTATTTTTATGATATAAAGTGTTATATTTTATTTTCTTTGGCAGTATCTGTATGTATGACAGAAAATGGGAAATCTTTAAAGAGGCAATGAATTGCCCAAAAAGTTGCCCATAGTGCTGTTTTGTTTTGGTTTGGATGAGATGGAAGTATACATGATTTAAAAACTCAAAAGGTCAACGTAGATTATGATTTAATTACATGATTTACATTATCGAGTGCAAAAAAACAAAACAAAACTGTTAAAGCTTCTTCACTGAGGCTTAAACACTCAGTTGCTTTCACTGTTTCTGTGTCTGCAGTGTTGTGTGCTGACAGAGTGGGCCAGATGACGAAGACCTACAGTGACATTGACGCTGTCACTCGACTGCTTGAAGAGGTAAAATTCATTAAAATAGAATAACCAGAAGCCCAGAACACTGTCAGAGGTACTGTAAGGGCCTTCGGTCACATGGCGTTGTGACATAGTCAAAACGCGGGCAGCTTTATCAGAGTTGCGACGAAGAAAGCAGCATCATAAAAGTTGTTTCCATCAGCTGATATTCAAATGTAACTTTATCCTCCTCAGCTGACTGCGCTGACCAACAGAATGTAAAGCAGGGCGGAAAACAGGGTGACATCAATGTTAAAGTATGAACTTGAGCAACCAGACAGCATTGTGAAAACATGGCTTAGACAAACATCGCACCATCAACAAACACAGGACTTCCATTACTGCGAACACAATTAATGTCAGATCTGTATATTTCTGATCATGTCAGTTATTTTTATTTCTTGTAGCACATGAAACTATCGCAGTAGTTGCTTTGCTAGTAGCTTTTAATAGTACAATAAATAACAGGCGTGGCTAGTTAACAATAAGCTTTCAATTACTGCCTCATGTTGACTGACCGGAGTTTTCCAGTGCGCACTGTGGCTGACGTACTAAGGTTTCCTTTTGAGCTTCATATTTAGTGATTAGTGGATATTGTGTTGCTTTTGCCACCCTCTTTTGTTTTGTCCTTTTCTTCACTGATGTATTTGAATTTCCCCAACATTGGTTTGAGCAATTCTGACACACAATACCACCAAGAAGGGTGTCTGGTGTAAAGAGTCTGTGCTAAATCAAATATACAGATTCATCAAACCCCTTTTGCTAAAAAGGGAGCAGCTGAAAGAAGCATGTATATATTAAACTAGGCTAATGGTTGTGGGGTTTAGTTTACGTAGACCTGAAGCAGGAGGAAATCGCTAACCTTGGTCTTTGCAAATGTTTCAACTATTGAAATTAATTTTGCTAAACCTGGCTTTGTCTCTGTGCAGAAAGAGCGTGACTTGGAGTTAGCAGCTCGCATTGGACAGTCACTGCTGAAGAAAAACAAAGCCCTCAGTGAGAGGAATGAACTGCTGGAGGAGCAAGTGGAGCACATACGAGAGGAGGTACACTACAAATATGTGTGCTCGTCAGTGCTTCAGTATTTGGTGGTGGGAAATGTCTAATAATGTATGTCTGTGTTGTGCTGCATGTCTTTTGTCCTTCTCCTTTTTCTTCTTACTTTAATCGTCTCCTCATAGGTGTCTCAGCTGCGCCATGACCTGTCCATGAAAGATGAGCTGTTACAGTTCTACACCAATGCAGCTGAAGAAAGTGAAGGCGAGTCCATTACCTCTACACCGTAAGTCTCCTTTTATTACCTCCTTTCCTCGCTGCTCAGCACATTTCCTCATTGTTCCTTCTAGATCAAATGCTGCAAGCTAGACAAAACCAAAAAATGACTACTAATAACATTTTGTCACATTAACTCGTAAAAAATTAAAAGTGCTGTGGGTTTTAACATGTTTTCTTAATGAAAACATATAAAGTCTGACTTAAACTAATCAAGCGTAACTCTCTCCTGTGTGTTCACAGTATCCGTCCCAGTGAACCAAGTGTGTCATCCCCAAACTTTTTCCCCCTGGAGTCGCTGCAGAAGAAACTCAAAGATTTGGAGGAAGAAAACAAATCATTGCGATCTGAGGTATGCATACAACAAAATATTTTTATTTTGCCTGATAGTCTACCATGCATGCATTAGAAAACTATTACTTTTCTTCTTCTTTTAACTGTTCTGCATGTCCTCCTTCACTATATCCATGAATTTCCACTGTGGTCTTCCTCTTTTCCTCCTGCCTGACGGCTCCATCTTCAACATCCTTTGTCCAGTATATCCACTGTCCCTCCTCTGCTCATGTCCAGCCTTGCCTCTTTAACTTTGTCTCCAAAATATTCAACTTGAGCTGTCACTCTGAAGTACTCTGTGAACGACTTGGACCCACACAGCGTTCGGTAACTGTTTAGTCACTTTTATTTATATGTCACACACCCAATGCGTTTAGTTCGGCACCGCTGGTTCAGCCGTGGTCAGCTTTTGAGCTGTCTGCAAACTCCACGCTCCCACTGCCAGTCTCCGGCGTCACTAAAAAGAAAAAAGTTCATCAGCCTAATTCCCTTCACCTGGACCTCAGCCTCCCTGACACTGCCCCTGGAGCCCGCTGCACCACCCCTCCTCTGCAGCGGAGCCAAAAACCACACCCCTGCCACATACTCATCTCTGCCTTTGTCCGTTCTGGTCACTTGCATTGAAAATCTTCACCTTCAAACTGGCCTCCAGTCTTTTTGTCAGTGCCATTGTCTCCAAACCAGACATCATAGCAGGGCTCGCTACCATCTTATAGATTCCCTTTCAAAAACATTCATATAAGAAAGTCTTATATGAATTATAAGCATGATCTTATCTTTGCTGTGATGAGAAGTTATTTATTGGGATAATAATGTTGGATTATTTTCATTTTCCCTCCAGGCGAGTCATTTGGAGACAGAAACTATCTCCTACGAGGAAAAGGAGCAGCAACTTGTCAATGACTGTGTCAAAGAACTACGTGAGTGGTTTTTTGGGGTTTTTTGTTTGTTTGTTTTCCCCACACACACAATCACAGTCACTCTCTAGAAGCAGTGTGGCCATAAGCTGTATTTTGCTGAACACCTGTTCTCATTCCCAGGCGATGCCAACCTGCAGATTTCCTCTCTGGCGGAAGAGCTGGCCAGGAAGACTGAGGACGCCTCCAGACAGCAGGAGGAGATCACACACCTCCTCTCCCAGATTGTCGACCTCCAGAAGAAGGCCAAGCTTGTATGAAAGTCCCGATCTCGCTCTTATATTACGTTAAATGCTGAAAATACTTTGAATGCAGTCCGTTTCACACCTGCTGTCCTGTTTTGTCTGCCATGTTGTTAGTATGCTTTGGAAAATGAGGAGCTGACTCAGCACTTGGGTGCAGCCAAAGACGCCCAGAGACAACTCACTGCTGAGGTAGGGTAATCCAGGGCCTGGTCACCATGGCAACAGCGCTGTGTTTTCTGCATTGCCAGCTGCTGCCAGATGAGGAAAATCTGTAGTATGACTGTTCTATAGTCCAACAACTATACCTCTGCCATCAGTTTTGTATTTTTGTTAGATTTTATTGTTTAAAAATGATTACTTTATTATCAGTATCCATTAGGATACTAATTGACTTGCAGTCATGTAGACTTCCCAGCCTCAAACATAGGTACCGTGTGCTTGTTTTGTTGAGCAAAAGTAACAAAAAGACTTAAACTGGAAAAAATCTTCCACATGCTTCCATTAACACATGTTATTGGTCCAGGAGAGATCCTGCTTATGGCTTGTCCTGTCTTCACATATTATCATATCACCAAATTTAGCACCTACTGTATATTGCCATTCTTAAAAACACATTTTATACCATCATAAAATGGCATGCAAAGCTCAGTCCATGTGAGAAGCAAATTTAATGAAAATCAGTCCTTTTACTGTATGTATGTAACTGAGAGATAAACAGGAAACAAATGACCTCCAGGCTGGAGTTAAAACTCTGCTTCAATGTGTTTCATTTTCTTCTCTGTAAAAATTCTTGCCCGTTCTTTCTCCCTTCTTCACTTTTAGTTGCAGGAGTTGCAAGACAAGTATGCAGAGTGTATGGAGATGCTCCATGAAGCTCAGGAGGAACTGAAGAACCTGAGAAATAAAACTCTCCCGCTCAGCACGCCGAGGCGTTTCCATTCCCTGGGTCTGTTCCCGATGGTGAGTGGAGGATTTAAAGGTTTAAGGGTTGTTACAATGCAAATGAAATGTACATAGTTAGATGAGAGACTGTCTGTCTGCATCACAACATCTTTAGTTCCCAAGTAGCAATTTGTTTCCTCTCCAGGACTCACTGGCAGCAGAAATAGAGGGCACCATGAGGAAGGAACTCCAAATGGATGATCCAGACATAGAAGAGCAGAGGTACATATGCTTTTTTTTTTCTTTTCTTTTCCCCCCCACAGTATGATCTGACTCAGGTGTTAATCATTTGTAATAATCTAAAAGTCATCCATCAATTTCATGTTTGTGTGTCTGCAGACTGCATCCAAAGCGAGTTTTCCAGACGGTGAAAAACCTCAATCTAATGCGTCAGCAGCGTTCTTCTCTAGCCCCGTCTCCTCTCAACATCCCAGGCTCCAATCAGACTTCATGCTTCACCTCAGGGCGTTCCAGCAGGGTGGGCACGCCACGCTCCAACTCCATTTATGGTAGCGAAACAGGAAGTGGGATCATCCTAGACAACAGGACTAGCAGTATCCTGGAGATGCATGATGACGGGTATGGACATTGCTCCTGCTACGGACCATAGATTTTAATGATGAAGTTAAAGTTTTACTAATAATTTCCTGTGTTTCTTTGTCGTATCTGACAGTAAGTTGAAAATCTTAAAGTTTCTTCTGTGATGAATTCAATGTTTTGGATTATTTTTCTAAATGACAAAGAGCCAGTGATGTTTTAAAGACCTGAAAGCATTTTATACACTTAACAGTGAAATGACACAATTGTCTAAGGTTACTTCTTATTAGTTTTTTTCCCCCCTTTTGTCAGTGAATTAAATTAAATTATCATTTTATTATCTTAAAACAGGGATTAACTTTGGAAAATAACTATAAGAGCTTTTTAGTGTTTCACTGAAAACACTGTCTGTCTCCCTCTTCAGGTCAGAGGACTCTAACAAGCGCCCCCCTGGTACCCCTGGGACTCCAGGCAGCAGGGACTTGGAGGCAGCCTTGCGTCGCCTGTCGCTCCGCCGGGACAACTACCTCTCAGAAAAACGATTCTTCGAGGAGGAGAGGGAGCGAAAGCTGGCTTACCTGGCCAAAGAGGAGGAAAAAGGAGGCCCAGGAACCCCAGCGGAAAGCTTGTTCTCTCTTTCCTCGCATACCTCAGTTGGAAGCATCTGGTCGGGATACTCATTCACACCTAGGTCCTACCTGCCAGAGAAGCTGCAGATTGTAAAGCCGCTAGAAGGTGATTATTCCTCTCCGAGTTACAAGTCCTCTAATCTTCCACATGACGAAAAAGAAAATGTGAACGGCAGTGAAAAAGCCTTTGGCAATGAAAATGAGATTCTGAAGCAAAAACGCAACAAAAATCAGAACCAGGTGCAAAATACCACCCTCACTCCACCCAGAGGACACAGCCAGATTTGTGAGACCCAAAGCCAAGCCCCTCAGAATGAGAATCAATACCTGATTTTTCACAAATGTAATCAGTCCAAGATCTTTCTGAGCGCCTCACCAGATCCTAACAAGCTGCGAAGGAGCTCCAGTTTGATGGAGCTCAGCAGTCTCTCAAGCTCACAGCCTCAGCTGGCTGTAGCCACAGGTCTGCTGGAGAGGTTGGTACAACAGGATGGTAGTTTAAATCTCCAGCACTCCTTTTATTTTAGACATACACAGCTGCGCTGCTGCTTTGAAGTATAGAAGGTTAGCCTGCTGTGTGTGGAGCAGTGCGACTGGTTTGAAGGCTGCAGTTTAAAAATGAGAATATTTCAATCAACACGTTCTACACAGAGTACCTTATACAAAGTAAACTTAATGATTTGTTTTCCTAATATTTGATTCAAGTGTTGTACTCTGATATCAGAGTGTATATCAAACTATAAAGTTGTGCACTGCCATAATGCGTTGAAAAGCCTACCCTTTGCATTTATTGCCAGGACATGACAACATAAGCTCACTGACACATTTGCAGTGAGTGATTTACTGTATGGTATTTGAAATGCACTTTCTGTATTTTTCAACACATGCTGAACATGTTTCTGATGCCTTGTTTTAATAGAGGAGCTTTATTTATTTATTGCATTCTTGGTGTTGGTTTGTTGATATAGAGCAGTTATTGCTATATTTATAATAACAGCAAATATTTCTAATGCAGAGGAACTCAGAAGCCTGTTTTTGTTAGATTGTACTGTAAAGAGTACTAAATTTTACTCTTCAATCATCCATCCACTCTGTCTTGTCCAGTGGAACAGAAGGCTTCCTTACATCCTGTATGGTGGCACCACCTAGTGTCCAAACTTGAAGTTGCAACCATTTACGTCAGGACTAAAATGTGTTCACAAAGTACATGAACATATGAAATGTACAAAACAAAAAGACATGGAAATGTTTCATTTCAAGTCTAATGATGCTTAAGAAAAAGTAGTAATGTAGAATCAATCTCAGATGATTATTTCTTAAATCTTGGCCAGCTGAAAGGATTTCAATGACGTCTGTTTTCATGGGTTCTTCATCAGTTTCTGAGGCTTTCATCAGTGTCATGATGCTGTATGTACTGTCCACCTCTTTCACTCTTCATTTGTTGCCCTTTCAGTTCACTTTGGTCTTTGCACTTTACTCTTGTTCTATTCTCCATGTTTGTTTCCTTGACGATTTCTTGAATAAAGGCTTCATCATTTTTCCACTTTACTTTTCTCTTATTTCTCCTGCGTTAGTTTTGTTCTTTTGTACTGGCATCTCTCAAAATGCATCTCTAGTAGAAAACCATTTTCTAGACTTTCAAGCAGTTCGGTGTGTCTATAGACACTCCTGCTTTGCCATGACATCCACCCTCAGTGCTGTGTGTGAGAGTCTGTGTGCTGCATAAAGAAACGCTGTGACAGTGTTATAATCTAAGAATGTGCATTTGCCTGTTTGTCCTGTCTGTGTGAGCATATTTTGACATGCATCATCTGTGTCCACGTCTTTACTAGGAGCTTAGTCTATGTGTGTATGTATATATAATGTACTAACAATATTTTTTTTTTACTTTTTAAGTACATTTCAACACATAAACAACACTTCCTGAACATAAATGACATCTGCATGTTCACCTGCAGTAAGAAGCCTTTAGAGTTTAAACAGATGTAGTTTGTTTAACCTGCAGTACCCCACAAATCACTCTTTCATAAACATTTATCTGTTGTTCTCTCAGCATTAGAAATGTTTAAAAGCTTCACAAACACCACAAAGTGTCTGTGAGCTGATGTTTAAAGAACATCTGTATCTGTAATTGACAAACCTCATCATGGATTTTGTGGTATTCTTTCTGTATGTGTGTTTAAAGGAGTTCATAAACTTGTTAAAAATAGCTGAAGCTGCTGTTGATGTTCGTGTAACTTGAAGATGTGTGGTTTTTTTTTCCTAGGCTCTGCTACGCTCCACGCATGGCAGCAGCTGGCTCAGCCTCACATGGGCGCTCTGCTGGATCACAGGCCCGGTGTGGTCACGAAGGGCTTCCGCACTTTAGCGCACGAACAGGAACAGGAGGACAGCTGGCAGCTGGACCAACCAGAGGAGGATGAAGTATCATGTGACTCATTTACAGGCGTGCTAGGGGAGAGCCCTGCTCCCACGGACCTGCCTCGTTCTACCTCTACTCCTGCAGTCTGCCGCAACAAAAATGGCAACACTGACGAAAACAGCCAGTCAGACGCACTGAATGGAACGATCTGCGGGCCAGCAGAAGCAGTTCAAGGAAATGATGGACATGTTGCAAGCATGCCCTTTCCTCTCTCCAACACGTCCCCTTCCTCTCCTCTCCCTTCTTCTTCCGAGATCAATGGGCACGTGGACCTCAAAGAACGTCAAACCGTACAGCCAAACACTGTGGACCGCATGCCTGGTGAGGGAGCCTCTTAGCTGGGGTTACAGCACTGCATCAAACCGCAACACCTTCATGTTTGCCCTGGAGCATGGGGATAAAGGGGACGAGGGTGTACAGGAGGGGTGGTGGGTTTAGGGGCAGGAGAAAGGATTCATTGGACATGTGACATCCCTTCCTGCATGAATCGCACTCATGTGTACACACCTGCACACCCACCCACCCCAGGAGCTGTCCCTGTGTATGCAGCCAGCGAACAGCAACGAGACAGAGTACATGTTTTTATTTTTTTTCTTTAATTTCCATCAGTTTCCATCTGCAGCCTTTCTTCTCAGTTCACTTTCTTTTGCTGTCACTTTTTTCCTTTATTTCAGCCAATCACGCTTACACTCATGCTTTTCCATCTTTTTCAAAGTCTTAAGGCTTAACTTAGTATCTTTAGGTATAATCTATAAGACATTTAAGACACTATTTAGGAGCAGGAGGGTTTAATATTTCGCGCTAAGCTGTACTGTCTTGTCACACACAAGCACACCGATACAGAAAGAAATTCGGCTGAGTTCAAGCTAATGCTGAAGTACGTGCGGGTCAAGTGCTGCTAGGGCAGCTGTTCAAGTCACATGAACTCGTGATACTTGCGGCTGGCTAATATTGGAGCCGACTGAGCAGCTTTGGTGTGGATGACTGCCGTGCCATTGATATTCCTCTTGTCCCAGAGATGCAAATCTTGTGGGAGGGGGTGGCTTTAATCTTGCTGCCATAAGCCAAAAATGAGCATTAGATTGAATTTCCAACACAAAGTGTTATTTTTATTAAATCAACATGGTATCATTTAAAATGGAGAAGAGCTGTAGACTAGAATAAACCTTTGTGTGCCCGGTACAGTGAAATTAGGAGCACCTATCCTGACCCACTGCATGAAGACAGAGAAACATTAAATAAAACAAATTAATGCAAGAAATTCAAGCTAACTTAACCTTAGAAAGGGTGTAAACGTTGTTGTCAAGGCTCACTCTTAGCAACTACATTTTCACAACCAAGGCTCTTAGCTGGGATAGACTTTGAGTTTTTCTAACAGAAAGAAGTATACTGGGGGGCTAATGTTAGCTGGGGCTTTTGCTTGGGTCCTGTGCTATGCCCACAGTCCATTTTCTCCACGTTATTGTTAACATTGTTTTTGCCTAGTCGTGTTTGGTTCATTTTGTGTCAGTACTAAAAGCCTTCCCCTCTTCTTTTTTTCCCTCCCTTCCTTTCTCCTCCAGTTCTTTTCCCAGGGAAGTGTATGTCCCATACAAGCTCCACATACACCTTTACCACCTGCAGGATTCTCCACCCCTCTGATCAGCTGACCACTGCATCCCCCAGGTAAACAATAAATAAATAAACACATCAACACTTAAAGGTTTATCCATTAAGTATTTGTCTTTAGCCTGATTTGTGTAATGGTAAACTATGATGAACAACAGCTGGCAGTCAGACATATTGTTTTATATCTGTACCAAATGGCAGACCTGAAGTAGTAAGTTATTGTCCGTTGTACTCAGTCATGGCTTGATAGACTAAATAAGCTGCTTTTTAGCGAACGAGCCAAGTTTTCTGAGTTTCATCAAGAGTAGGTTTCCAGGCAGGGCTTCTATGTTGCCGTAGACCTGGCTCATAACGCTCCATGTCCCTGCTGTCTTGATTGGCTTAACAGGTCATGTGACGAGGAAGAAGAACTGGAGTTGTATCACATGGTTGTTATGGCCGAAGTAGAGCAGACCCATTGAGTACACCTTCTAGTGTGCACATGGGTGAGGAAATGCATGGTAGTGCATTTCTAAAGACTTGCTGGTGTGTGAAGCAGAATACCTTTGGGGAATTTGCGCCGTCTCTCTTTTGTCTGGTCAAACTTATTGGGCAGCGACTTGTGGGCAGCTGTGTGGGGCAAATTTCACAAGCACTAAACTTTGAAAAAGCCCAGCAAACACAAACATTGTTGTTAGGTTTAATAATACTTTAGCTGGTTCAGAATACCCCTCCACGGCGAAGATTGAAGCAGACACTCACTGTACAGAGTATTTATGGCAGTTACCAGTGCACTGGGGAGAGTCGCTTCAGAAATCCACGAGTCTCTCCTCGAACAAAGGCGCGCTGCTCTATTTATTAACAAGAGTTCATAAATCACACAGTGGACATGCAATGGGTGGTCCTTTTAACATATATGTGGTGTGTATATGATGTCTTACGTGCAGGAATGCACATAGCCCAGCACACAGAACTTGCTGAGTCATAGTTTCAAAGCTATGGAAAATTACTGGCATATCTCTAATACATTTTATGACAATAACAATCACTCTCACAGAT
>VVHJ01034972.1:19807-40573 GCA_015107715.1 Tylochromis polylepis
GAAAAATATTTTAAATTTTTTTTTTTTTTTTTTTTTTTTAAAAGGGGGATTTGAAGAAGAGGATTATGACATAAAGCTTTCTGGTGAAGGAGGAAGGGTACTGTCATGGAAGGTTATAATGCATTCCTATTACAACAACAGGGGTTAATACTGTACATTTATTTGTCAGAATAAATTATCTGTAGAAGATTCTGTGGTTTTTGTTCATCTTATTTCAATATTTCAGCTATTTCAATACATAAAAATGTGTAAATATATACTTGAACAAAACAAAGTGTACAGTTTTGAATTTGTTCAGCTAAAGAAATGCCTGATGCAGTTCATGGAAAAGTGATCTGTCCTTCAAATTATGAGGACTCCATCCTTCCTTCCACCATTTCATTTTCTTAACAGCTTATCCAATTTAGGTTGTATGAGGCCTGAAGCCTAATCCAGCTGTTGTAGGGTCAGAGGAGGGTTACACCCTGGACAGGACGCCATTTTATCACAAGACTGTTTTTCTTCTGGCGTACTTTATTATTCACTTTCTGTTCTGTGCTTTCAGATTATATTCATAAATGCAACAACAGTGTGCCTAAATCTGGAAAATTATTGTTATTATTTTTTTAAACAATTTTGCTTTTAATTTTTTTTCAGATCCTCTCATCTTCAGTGACCTCTTGTTTTTCCCTATTTAATAAGTGCACAATACAGACAAAAGTATTTGGGCCACTACACATTTTACCAGCAGGACCTTTTTATGGCATCAGTCCCCACTTTGCAGCTATAGCAACTTCTATTCCTCTGGAAAGGGTTTCTATATGTTCTGCACTTTTGAATTGTCTGTGGAAAGTTTTGGTCTTTCATCAAGACGAGCGCTTGTGAAATCAGACACTAATGTTGCATGCTTGCAGTCTCTGCTCTAGTTCATCCCAAAGGTGTTCAGTAGGTTGAGGTCAGGGCTCTGTGAGAGCCAATCAAGTTCTTCCACACCAAACTCACCCAACCATGTATTTCTGGACTTTGCTTTGTGCACCAGTGAACAACCATGCTGGAACAGGAAACAGCCTTATTCAAACTGTCTCCAAAAAGTTAGAAGCACAGAATTGTCCAAAATATTACGGTAAGCTGAAGCATTAATAAGATTTCCCCTTCACTGAAACTAAGAGCCTCAGGATAAGGCCCAGAATAAATAATGGTTAAGAGGTGTGGCCAATTTTTTTTGCTCTGTATAGTGTGTGCAGTGGCAAGAGTTTGATTTTTTTTTTCTTACAATCCTCTACATTTGCTTCTGATGTGGAAACTGAAATTCCACATACTGTGTCTGTGGAATTTCACATTCAAAACTGACAACATTCCCAATAAGACAACAGCAACACATCACACAAGCGTCTTGAATCCAGTCTTTATATTTACTATTTATTTATTTATTTACTGTTGGTTGCAGAAGACAATATTACTGTTATCTAAACATTCGGTCTCATACTGATGTTGTCTCAATTGCAATAATGTATACAGACTTTTTAATAATTAAATTATAATTCATATTTTCATACAAAGATCTGCAATAATCTATATAACTTTAAGAATCCTTGTACTGATCGCAGACTGGCTCAGGTGTGATTCTGCTTCGATCTGGCTTGATATTGAATCCTCTCAGTCCAAATGTCCCCTGTTTAATTTGTTATTTTTTAAAGAGATCAGTGAAGTTAAAAAACTCTCGACCAATCCTATTACTCTATGCTCTGTCAAGGCCTGGAGGTCTATCTGTGCTATGGAGGGCCGGGCCCATTTGACATCCTCCTTGGCTCCTGTTATGAATGGCCCTTACTTCTTACCTGGATGTCTGGACCGGGGTTTTGTGGTCTGGTCTAATTTGGGGTTGGTTAACCTGGGTGATCTGTATAGAGGTCGGACTCTTCTCTCCTTTCAGCAGCTCCAGCAAGGTTTTGGCCTTCGCAATGTAGAATTCTTTAGATACCTGCAACTGAGGCACTTTATAATTAATGACACCACCCTAATGACGGACCCTACTAGGTCTGCAGTGGAGGATGCTTTGTCCTCCCCGCAGTCTGGGAAGTCCATCAGCTCCTTTTATAGGGTTCTTAACTCCAGCTCAGCTTCTCGCTTCCTGGCTGCTAAACAGGCCTGGGAAAGAGACCTAGGCCGCTCTATAAATGGTCCAGACTGGCAGGAGATTTGGGTCTGCGCCTCTAAGATATTTGTCTGTAACTGGACTAAATCAATTCAGTTAAAAATTGTTCATCGTGCATACATCACTCCCTCTTTAAAAAGTAAAATGGATGTAAACTCCTCCCCTTTATGCTGGAAGTGCAATGCGGAAGAGGGTGACTTTATGCATTGTTTTTGGTCATGTGTGAAAATTAAAAAGTTTTGGTCTGATGTTGCAAAGGTGCTTTCAGTTATTTTCAATTCCTCTGTTCCTCTGGATCCTCTATGTCTTATACTGGGAGTAATGGACAATTTGGTTATCAAAGCCAAGCACTGTTCCAACTGTTATCTTTTGCGGCCAGGAAGAATATCCTGCTCCTCTGGGGCAGGCCAGCAATCCCAACAAAGAAATCCTGGCATAATATTGTTATGGACTGCATTCCCAATGAATATATAACTTGTATGCTCAACTCCACCTTGGACTCTTTCCACAGAACATGGGACCCATATCTGAAATACGTTGGACCGGTACTATCATCCTCCTTGTTGCAGGGCTTTCCTAAACTGAATTAATTCGCCTGACTATTCGTCTTACTGTGACTACTTTTTGTTCCTGGAGGGGTTGTGGATTACCTCAAATGCTTTGAATGTGCCTAAGAATCTTGTACTGCCTGAGCTAAGTTCTGGTTCTTGAGTTCTTTTTCTTTTGTCTTTGTCTATTGCGATGAGAAAATCCTAATAAAAAGAAAAAAAACCCATAGTGATAGTGAAGGTGTTCTTGTAAAAACAAGAACTACAAGAGATCATTTTATAAAATCCATTTCAGATGCTGACCTCCTTGGCATTCAGTAGGCAGCTCCAAATGAAGAAAAATGAAAATAATTAAGAACAAAAGCTTCCTTTTGCTGTTGGTAGAGTGGACTATAATTGAATGGAGAAAATTACGTGCAGCAGAAGGTGCAGTTGTTTATGGTACATCCAATTTGATTAAAATAAAGGTCATGCAGGGACAATAGAGTCCTCCCTCTTGCTATCAAATATTCTCAACTTTAACTTCAAAATCTTTCCCTTTTAATAAAAGTTTCTTGGCAGCTAATCTAGAAAAACAACCCAAAATGCTAGAGAGAAAGAACCAAATAAAGTATAAGGCATGCGTTTGTTGTATTTCCCTAAGACATGGACCACTGGATGAAAAGCAGGACGTATTGACTGTTGTGCCTGAAGCTGGATACAAAAGGCTTTTTGGAAGCTTAGTGATTTCTTTTGAAGAATTCTCAAACGCAAACACATTTGTGTTTGTGCTGCATTTTATTGTCTGTATAGTGCAAGATGAACAACAAACAGCTACAGCCTGATATCATTTAATCCTTAGGATCACCAGATGATGTGCTGGTAAATGAGACTAATTCCAAGGCAAGCATTGAGAGGAAAGAGATGAGATACAAGGCCTAATACCAATCTAAAGGAATGTTACAAGCAGATGTTGCAACAAAGTTGGACAAGAATAAAAGTAAACTATACGGGTATGTGTGGTGAGACAGACACACTCTTATGGTAATGAATAAAGCCCAAGCAATAAGTTTTAAATAGGAAGACTTAGTGCAGTCATGGGAATCATTTTGTCTTGCTATTTACTTTCATGCTTTCAGAAGTGCCTCATCTAAGCTCCGCTCACATCCATCTCTTCCAATTAGTCTTAGTCCTGCTGAAATATGGCTTTCTGCAACCTTCTCTCTGTTATCGTGGTTGATGTTGGGATTTGGTTGAAGCAGGGAGATTTTAATGTGCTAGTTTGTCATCAAATTAGCAGGCTAAAATGCAGCCATCCGTGTTAATTACTAGTCACTGCTTGACTAGAATCTGGCAGCTGGTGTCCACTCCTTTAAAGAGAAAGCTTACATGATAGCTTTGTGAATGTTTTAAGCGCTCTGGCATTTTTCATCCCACATGAGTGGTTTAGATCAATGTTATACTTATTTTGTGTTTCAGTTCATAACCAGCAATAAATCAAATGGATTTTGTCAACACACAAATGATGATGATGTGTTCACTTTTACAAAATCAACTGAAAAAATGAGACACAGCAGAAAAGAAGCATTTAATATAAGAAAGCCAAAAATGTTTTATATTATCCTGAATACTGTGGTATACTATCAGATTTATCAGTAGTGGTGGTATTCACCCCCTGTCACTAACTTATTTGTAATAAAGATGTCAATTTTAAAAATAGCTCTCAAATACTCAAATAATGTTTTTCTTTAATAAAATATTTTCATTTTGTTAAGAATCTGATCATTGAAGCTGTAAGCAAATATTTCTCAAACAAAAAGACGTGAGGCATTTGACTGGGACTCTTTTTCAGTGGGGTAGTACATATTTGATCCTGAAATGCGTATTTAGAAGAGCAGGACAGTCTATATGGATTTGAATAAAAATCATAAACAGTGTTCATGTTCATGGAAATGCAGGAATAGGTTAAGATTTATGGTATCCTAATAGCATACACAGGAAAGTAACACGATGTTTGCAGACTGAGCTTGGACTGAATATTTTGGGATCTTGAACAACAAAAAAATAACAGCAAAGCCCTCAAGACAGATTTTGCTCTGTCACAGTGTCAGTTCACATAACTCACAAATTGTATGAAATATATATAATTGTATGGAGTATAATAATATACTCTGACTATACAGAAAACTGCATTTTTGGAAAACTGTCCATAAAGTATAAAAAGTAAAAGCACTTTGTTGTACCCATTAGTTGTATATTACTGCTGCAGATTTTTGAGCATGAGCTAATTTTAAATACTTTAAATTCTGTTTAATCTGCAGTAATCCATCGTTGTATGAAATCATGTTCGTAGTCGCTGTCCTGTGACGACAACATAGCCACGAAAAACAGCATTTTATAAAATATTTTGATAACAAAACAATTACAGCTGAATTAAAAGAAACGAGTACCACATGACATGGTTAACTATGTACATTATAAATTAAAATAGTGTCACTGACACTGTCAGCATCTACATTAACAATAATGAAAAATGAAGGTCATCTACTAGCACAACAACTGGTTCATATAAATACATTTTATTAACCAAATAATTTCTCAGTTGTTAATCTGAAAATACTGGTTGAGCCTGAACCAGTTCAACTAGCTATCAAACTTAGCTGTTGCAGTGATATATAGTACAGTAACATTGCTGCGTTATTAAAAAATATAATGTGATTACAGTAACAGGTTACTTTGTAATGCAATTAAATCCCGATCTACACCAGCTTACTTGGGCATTACATCTTTAATGCGCTACACCTAAAACGGTTGGCCACACTCACAAGAGATATGTTTGGAGAAGTAAACATGAAACTTTTAAACCTAAGAAAACTGCCAACAGTCAACCTTAGTGGCGGTAGCACCATGCTTTGGGGTGGTTTGCTGCTAGTGATACTAGTATCACCAAAATGGATGATGAAGAAAGTCAAGAAACAAGAACTCCAAATGTTTCACCTCACATTAACAGCAAGACAGTGGCACTGTGGACACAATCTGATGATCCAACAGGATAATGATCCCAAATACACATCAAAACTGTTTTTAGAAGCAAGCTAATACTATGTTTCTGGAATGGCCTACCCAAAGCCCCAACCACAATCCTATTAAAAATGTGTGGATTATAGTTAAACCCACCAATTTCAATTAACTCTGCCCAACCAGAATCGTACCAGAAGTTTGTGAGGGCTACCAAATTCATCTGGTTTAGGTGTAACTTGTTAAGGGACATTTAACCAAGTATTTATTTAATCCTGTATACATACTTCTGACCCTGTCTGGATTAGAGAATAAAATAAAAAATAAATTCAATAAGTGGTGTGTGTTGACTTTTACAGAAAGTCAATACAGTACCTGGTATTGAGTTTGAAATTCTAGTATAGTGACAACCCTGTATGTACATGTGCAATTGCACAAAATTGTTTGATTAGGTTAGGTTACAAGATAAACCTTACATCAGTGAGATTTTCAGTGGAAGCTGCCCACAGAAAAATAATGAATATGTCAGATTATGTGTAAATTTCCTCCAACAGCAGTTGCAGTCAGCCATTAAACAGCAGTCTGTCAAACACCCCCTGGGAATAAATGCATCTGGGAAGATGTCTTTAAAGAGAGAAAAAAAACAATAAGGAACAAGAATCATATGAGTCATCTGTGCTCTGGTGCATTTCAGAGAAGATAAGCCTCAGAGAGGGAGTGAGGTTATTAACACAGACATTAGACTGTTGCCCCAAATGAAGGAAATAAGAAGTCATTCAACTGCTTCAAAGGAAAATATGCCAAATTTAAAAATATGCGAGATGGTTATGTGAGGACTCCAGTCAGGTGGAAATGTGCAGTTCTGTCTCACAGATAGAAAGAGAGTCACAGGAGTATAGTCTGTGCTGTATCACAACCTGCATTTGCTCCTGACACCATGTGCTCACTGTATGATGTCATAATAAATATTAAATTTGTTTTACTGTAATGTCTTATATCTCCAATATAATATTGCATCAATTTTCATAGTAATTACACACTTTTTCAGATAATAGATCTCATTACAATTTGGATGGCAGAACTGTTTTTTCAGGCAGTAGGAGGTCTTAACACCTCAGCTTGCCATGGACCAGAGAACTGTTATTTCACTTCAGGAGGCCAGGAAATGTAATTTTCTCCAGCATAATTTCTCGTAGAGGTTCATGCCCATGGGCCCATGGTGCTGTTGTTGCAGTAATTTGTTATTTTCCTTTTCCAACATTTTTTTGAATGGAACATGAAATTTGATGAAATAGAAAAATAAAACAAAAGAAAGGAAAAAAAAAACCCAAAACAGTATGGCCCCAATGCACCTGAGAGTGGTCCCAGAAGTAAAAGTCAAACATTTGAAGCTTCAAAAGACAGTTATCCCCAAAACACAAAGGTAATTATCAGGTAAGCATCTTACTGCTGTCTCTTGGATTATCAAGGCCCTTAGTACCTGTCAGCCAACTAGTTCTTATAATGTACTGAGGAGCTTTATTTAACTTAAAAAATAAATCAATAAATGAGTAAAAAAAAAAAGACAAACAAAACAATACTAAAACTCCCCAGTTTTCTTTTTGCAACAGTATAATCTTTCCACCCCAAAAGCTCTGAATAAATAAATAATGTTAAGGTTGGCTTGTAAATATGCCAGTTGACCCAATGCATGTGGCAACCATGGATGGCTATAAAAACCCCAAGTGCAGTAACATAAATATAAGACAGCTACTATTGAAGATGGAGCTCAAGAGGCTACAGCACAATAGGAACAGTAGGGGGCATTATGGACATAATAAGCCAGTGTTGGTAGACGAGATGATGGAAATCCACCTGCAATGACACACTGCAAAATCTCCAGTGTTAAATTGACACTAGAAAGTGTCTATATGGGTCCACTCTTTTGAGTGTTAAAAATATAACACTGTCAAAAGTGTTCATTTAACACTCCAAAGAGTGGACTATATAGACACTTTCTAGTGTCAATTTAACACTAGAGATTTTGCAGTGCACCTGTACCTACTTAGTTGAGGATAAAGATTGTGGCTAAATTCAAGGTAACCACCCAGCCAAGAACATGATTCTCTCTGAATCACTGACACCAGTGAGCTCATATGAGCCACTGCCACAGTTATCCTCGAAACACCCAGAGAAGGTCACAGTTGCATGTCTTTGTGGATGTAGAGATCAGGACAGTAAAAAAATTTGATGTGTTGATTGTGAAGGTAGATAAGTATATATACCAACAAAAAAAAACAGGGATGAGAATCCCAGTAGTCCAGTTCATTGGAATCATTAGTCTGCTTGTCAATTTGTGTGTTAAAGGAAGAAAATAACAGTGCAGTCTACAGTGTGGAAATGCATATAACTTTTATTTTTATTTCACAAAAGAACAAGAGTAACATGAAAATAATGTAACGAGTAATATAATGAATTACTTTCTCCTTGGATTAATTAAGTAATGTACTGCATTACTTTAAAGAAAAGTCGTCTCTGTAAAATGTGCAATAATTACTTTTTTGAGTAATGACTCCAACACTGATTACAACAAAAGAAGAGGGAAATACCTCCAACGTGCACAAACATTTGACCCACAGCATGCAATTAATTTACATAAATGTAATGTTTTTGATATGCTGCTTAGCAATGGTGATCATTCTTAAAATGGAGACAATGAGAGTCGTTAAGGAATCAAACAGAAAAGTGATAGCGATAAGGGACTCGCTAATGACCGTGCACAAGAGAGGTGAAGAACAGTGTAAAGTTAGGGTGGTGTGGGAAAGTTTACAAGGTGGTACTGAGACCTGCTATGATGTATGTTTTGGAAAAAGTGGTAGTAGCCAAAATGCAAGAGGTGGAGCTGGAGGTGGCAGAAGATTTTCATTGGAATGAGTAGGATTAGAAGTATATCAGAGGGACAGCTCAGGTTGAGGGGTTTGGAGACAAAATTAGAGAGGCAAGGCTAAGAGGGGGTGAACATGTGCAGAGGATGGATGGTGGATATACTAGCAAAAAAAAGGAGGCCCAAAGACAAAATTCATGGATGTAGCAGGTGCCACCAAGATTTTCAGGTAAATTATTTCCAAGTACATGGTCCACATTTAACAGAATTCTGTCTTAATAACAAAACTAAAATGATGGAAAAGTCCAACTTGTATATTCATTTTTGTCAAAATTCTTATCCATGTCAATCTCAAATACCATTAAGCGCATGAAAACCAAACCAAGGACGTAAATGTCATACATACCTTAAGGGAAATGATTGGGGAGTCTTTACAGTGTTCCCAATGTGTTATTTAAATTGAAATTATTTAAGTGATATACTGTTTGTGGCTGATCATCCACACATAATCCTATCGCATATCACATATCAGACATGAATCTACTTTTAACTTGTTTTTCACTGAGCATGTTGTCTGCTTTTAAAGATGATGCTCTTATTACAGTAACATTTCAGGTTCAGTAAATATGATCAGTGAGTGTACGTATTTATAGGGATACAAATGTGACCTTGTGAAAATACTCACCAACACATTGTTCTTTGTGGTCCATGCAAACACCAGACTGCGAGGTTTACTTTAGGAAAAAAGTAACAGAGGCAATAACATTCATTTTGCCTTAGAAGATGGGAAAATAAGAAAAAGCTATCTTAATTTGCACTGAAACATTAAGCACATTCCTGGTTATCCAAGTGCAGAAAAATCAGTGAATAAAAATCAGAGAATTCGTAAACCTTGCTATGATGACCAAGCTCCTTTTCAGCAGTGAACATGTGTATTTTTCCCCATTTTGCATTTCAAGTGATCCTCACAATATGTGTAATGAGTAGCCATTATAACAGAGCTACAAATTGCATATCTGTTCATTTGTTCTGGTAGGATGTCGATTGCAGCAGGGCCACCTCCAGTCCAAATCACCTCCACTGTCATTTGAGGACCTCCAATCAGTGAGGGCAGACCAGTGTTACCATTGAGCGTGTCCAGGAAAGGAAATTTCAAAACCCTGTCTTCAGGAAATTGTAAAAATATGCGTCATTGAGGCACACCACACTGGTTACCCTTAACTCTAACCAGAATTGCAATTATAAGCTTTTGTTCTGTCTGCTTGACTGAGGTGTCCAATTCAGAATGCTAAAATATAGCACACTCAGAAAAGTTTTACACCTTTTGTTATGATTTACACTCCACTCATCTTAAAATGAGATTCGATTCCACTTGTCTGTCATCAATAAATACACAGTACTCCACAGTGATAGACCAAAAAATGTTTTACTTTGTTTATATGACCGAAATATAAATATCCAATTTTTCATTAATATTCAGACCCTACACGTTGCACTTCATTATAGCACCTATGACAGTTTCAGACTTTACTGGGAATAATTCTACAAGCTGTTTCAACTTTCCTTTGATAGTGTCTTTCAAATAGTGGTTTGGCTACTCAAAGACTTCCACAGAGTTCTTTCAAAGCCAGTACTGTGCTTTCATTGTGGTATGCTTCAGGTCATTGTCTTTTTTGCCCAAACCTGAGCTCAGTGCTGGCGGAATAATAATAACAGTCATTTCAACTATGTTAACACAGAAATTGATAACAGAAAGAAAGTTAGAAGTTATTATCAATCCCTGGCTCTCTTTCAGTGTGTTTTCCATCGTTTCTCCTTTTCCTCATCCCCAGCTGGTCGCATCAGATGGTTGCTCCTCCCTGAGCCTGGATCTGCTGGAGGTTTCTTCCTGTTAAAAGGGAGGTTTTCCTTCTCAATGTCTCCAAGTGCTTGCTCATAGGGGTTGTGTGGTTGTTGGGGTTTTCTTTGTTGACTGTTGGCAACTGTTGTTGTGAACTGGCAGTATATAAATAAAATTGAATTATTAGATCCAATTCACAGCAATCATTGCAAGGTGATTTAGATAAAGATCTTACAATGTTGAAAAGAGAACCTTAACCATCTGAAGATCTCCTGTTAACAAGAAGAAGAACTCCCTTATAAGGCACCTATGGCAGAGGTGATGGGTCAGACGGTCATCTACAATGATTAGTGGAGGGGTGAAGGGAAAGGAAAAAGAGAAAAGAAGTATAGGAGAAAGTAAATGGCAAGCGGCTGCTGTATAGCAATGCATAGGATATAAAAGAAGGAGAATGGAGGAAAGGGGTTCAGTTTATCATTGGATATCCTCCAGCAACCCAAGATAGCAAAAAGACTAAGGAACTGCAAGGAAGTACTCAAGACCCCTTGGCAAAAAAAGCCTTAAGTCTTGCTTTAACTACAAGCTTTTTTTTAAGGAAAAAAGTTACCAAATAAGTATTTTTAAAAAGAGTTAAATCTAACAACAAACTTTCTAAGTTGGTACAATGACAATGATGTCAGACAAACAATCTTTGATGATACATATTTTACATTTAATTTTTTAAAAATCCCAAAATTGAGAATGAAATACCTAACCATTTAAATAGTAACTAAATAGATATTTAACTGTTTTCTTGTGACAGTGCAAATTTGTCTGTAGAAACTTCACATTACCATGCACCAACTGCGCATAATAGTATAAATAGTATAATAGTACTAGAAAAGTACAAAAAACTGGGCTGTTGAGGACGTACACTGATACAGAGGTTTTTCTTTTTGTACAAACCTGTGTTGCTTGTCTACAAACAGTTCTCTAAACCTCATGGTGATTTTTCTTTCTGATATCCTTCATCTAACGGGATATCTTATTTAACATTTTATTCAAAACCAATTTTATTCTGCCCTAATGAAATGGAGGCAGAAGATAATTTATTTCATTTAAAATGAACAATGAGAGGAATTACAGGGAAATGAACCCAGACAGAGTTTAAGCTAAAATGTAAGCAGCAGATGCAAAAAAGAGTAAGTGTTTTATTTTTCTGTTTTGAGTGTTAAGAGGTCAGTTATTACTGCAGAAAGGTGTTGGGCTACAAGGCCACTGTGGTATTAAAATCAAATGTGTTTGTTCCAAAGTGGTTTCTACAAGTGAATCACAAGGTTTTGCTGGGAAAAAAAAGTCTTTATCTAGATGACTAGAAAATGTCTTCTAGATAAAGACAGATCAAACCTCTGTCATGACTGTACATGACTGTAGAGCCGAATCTACACCTGTTTGGTAAAAGTCCAAGCAGAAAATAGATACAAACCCAATTCCATGAATGTTGCTGTAAAAAAAATTTTAAAAAATATAAATTTTCGCAATTTCTGTAAAAGCATATTTCATTCACATAAAACGTTTAAAAAATATATTTGAATTGAGAAAATGTACCAGCTTAAGAGATTAGATTAGTTTTAATTTGGCAGCAACACATCTCAGACAAGAAAGGAAGAATATTCCTCTCTGTCATGGTCTGGGTGGGTCCGAGTAGTTTTCCATAGCATCGGCTCTTCGCCTCTGGGTGGAGCCGATGCTATGCTCCTCCCAGTTCCACACCTGAGGTTAATCACACCGGCAGTACATAGGACCAATGTTCTCAATCATCCCCTGCTGGATTGTCTGCTAACCTCAGTTAGATCACGGTTCCCACAGTGTGCCTGAGTCTCGTTGTGTATGTTTTGCTTACTTCATTCTCTTGTCTTCCAGCAGACACCCTGAGCTAATTCTTCAGGTCTCTCCATCATTATCCTCCTGGATTCTGGTCCACAGTTGCTGGTAACACCCTTCACCTTCTCTGTCTCACTCACCTGCCTGCCTCCCTGCACTCCAGCGATCACCCAGACCTTGACTTACACCTTCTCCTCTGAGCTTGACTCCACCTGCGAACATGTAAGGCATCTCAGTTTAAATTATGGATATGCTTCACGCCTTTGGACCCCTGTGACAGTTCTCTCCTCTGTTTCAGTGCTCACAACCTGTCCTCGCTCCACCAGCCCAGTCGCCACTGTGACCTCATGTTTTGCCTTAGTCTTGTCTAGCCTTAGTTGTCTTGCCATTGCGACTTGCATTACTGCTCTAGTTTAGTTTTTTTGGCTCCTGCATTCTAGTTTATGTTTATTAGTAAATCTAGTCATAGTCCGAATTTACTCTTGTCACCAGATGTTATTAATAAATATTCTTTGTTGAAACTCACTCCTCGCCTCCGGTCTTTGAATCTGCATTTAAGTCCATCTCATGTCATGGGCTACTGTGCCATGACAGTCTCTCAAAAGTCCACCAACTGTTCTACTCAATTCCCAGATCTTTAGACTGTTAAAAGAAGAAGGGATGTACACAGTGGTAAACATGGCCCAGTCCCAACTGTTTTGATAAGTGTTGCTGCCATCAAATTCAAAATCTTCTTTAACAAAGACACGAAAAAGAGAGCACATTACACCAGTTTTACGGTCATTACACTGGCTTCCAGTACATTTTGGAATTCATTTTAAAATCTTAGTACTGACTTTTAAAGTCCTGAATCGTGACGCTCCTGTCTACATCTCTGATCTTTTAGAACCCCACGCTCCCTCTCGCAGCCTGAGATCGTCTAATCAAAGGCTGTTGGTAGTCCCATGAACACATATTAAGACAAGAGAGAGATCTTTTAGAGCGGTGGCCCCCAGGTTGTGGAATGCTCTGCTTTCATCATTACATTGCCTTTATTGTATTTATTCTTTTAAATGGCAGCTTAAGACTCATTTAGATTGGCTTTTAACTAGTTTGTGCTGTATGTTTGATTATGCTGTTTTATGTATATCTGTTTTGTACTATTGTGAAGCACTTTGGTTTTTATCCTATGAAGAGTGCTATATAAATAAAGTACATTTTCTCAGTTTAAACATTTGACTTTTTTATTGTAAATAAAATATTTTATGGGTTTTTGGAAATTTCTGCTTTTATTTATAATCTGTTTTTATTCATATTTCACACAGAGTTCCAAATATTTTTCAACTAAGGTTATATAATCACTTTCATTAAGGTACTGGCTCAGATTTCAGATTTTTCTTGTATTTTAGTGTGCATTTAAGCACCAGATTTTATATTCCCTGTGTTTCCAGAGAACTTTATCAAATAATGATTCCTGGATACCACAGAACTTTGAGTTGCACAGACTGAGGTGTGTGGATAATGACCAAAAAATTATTGGTTTTGGTTTTTCTATTAAATTTGTTGAGCAAATCTCTGTTTCCTACCTCTGCTCCATCCATTGATTTTTACTGAATTATATTGACATCAGCTTAGACCATGGCATGTTAACTGGCATCAATGCCATAACATGAACAGAAGAAAGCTACTAATGAAGCTGGAGATCCAGAGGCTACAGCACAACGGGAACAATAGTGGCCAGTATGGATATAATGTGCCATCACTGGTAAAACAGAGCAGTGTAACTCAATTAGATGATGCCCACCCACCTGCAATAACAGATGCATCTACTGAACTGAGGATGACAATTGTGGCTGTACTAAAGGTAGCCACACAACCAAGAGCAAAACTCCCCTGGCTCACTGCCAAAGCCCGATAAGAGGAGAAGCTTTCACAGGTGAACACAGCTCTAGTCACCATCCCACTCCCTGTATCACTGTACCAGTGAGCTCTTATAAGCCACTGGTAAAGTACAGTACAGTACCGGAAACACTTAGGTATAAGTGAAGTCCACATTGAAGAACTTTCTTAACTTTTTTAGTATGAGTTAGCTTACTTGATTTCCAACAAAAAAATAAATAAATAAACGTGTTTTGTTTTTTTTAGCCAACGTGTAATTGGTGCAGGCAGACCCTTTGTATATGTGTATACTAAATCATGTTTTCCTGCATCTGCCAACCTGCTCCCAGATCAAACAGATCAAACCTCTGGCTCAAGCTTAGCTGTCACATCTCCCCATACTCATATTCCTGACACTGTACCAGAACCTGAAGAAACAGATGAGCTTTTTTTTTTTTTGTCAAAAAATGTTTCTTATTGCAGGAGGACCCTCAGGACAGAGACATATTTTAGTTGGCTATACCATGTTTGAAAATTTATATCCAAAGGATTGATTAACCTATATTTCCCGATACTTTACCAAGCAATGTAAAAAAACAACAACAAAAAACCCTAATGTAATCTAATAATATCATTACAAAAATCTAATTGGCTTGTACATAACTCATCAGTGTTGTTCAATCCAGCAGCCATTCTCACCACTTGACAATCCAGTCTATTGTATCCTTTCTTCTGAATTCCTCTCTCTACTCCATCCAGCTATACAGTGACTCTGGCTGCTCGTCATCTCCGTGAAATTATAACCTCAGAACCTCCATCAGAGGAAGATCAACCATCAGCAGAAGTTCGCGGCACAGCTCCACTCCCGTTCGCTTCAAAACTGGTCTCCAGCCCAGCGGAGTGTCGGAAAATCCGACTCAGCACAGTGTAGGACTTAGAAGACACACCACCATTCCCATGCTCCGATGAGGTTTCCTGAAGATATTTTCCCATTAAGGATTTCAGACTACAGTGAGTTCTAAAAGAGAGAGGCATTCGCTATCACCAGTCTGACAACAAAGTAAAGCTATTCCAACTCTTCTTAACTTCTCAATGCTCCCACATACAAACACCAAACAAAAATAATCCTGTTCCCTGCAGAAATGAAGACCACGCCCCAATTGCAAAGCTACCCCACACCATGCAGTTCCACCCACCAAACAGCAACAGGCAGCAGGGACAACCTCAAGCATCAGAAGAAGCCCTTGTTCCTTCGGGCTATCACCCTCTCAAAATCCATCCATCACTCCTCACAGTTGCTTCCAACCACCATATCATGCATTCTTAGAAGGGAAATTCCAGTTCCATTCTCAGCTGGCATGCCAGTTTCTCTCACTCCGGCTCCTCTTCTACACAGTACTTAAGATAAAATTCTTGCAACTGGGTATCCAGCTATACATCCATCTAACTTGGAATCTTTTCCTCCTCCTGTCAGCACAGCTTCAAGCTGCACGTGGCCAAGTTTTATAGCTTAGGCCCCTTCTTTTCAATCAAATACTACTCAGATTTCCCTGGCTACACCAATTCCTCCTTCCAACCCAACGGATAAAAACCTTCCCCAGTATGCGCTCATCTTTGTAAACAAATCATTGCAGGTAAATACAAAGACTTGGCAGAGCTCATTCTTCCACCACTTAACCATCCTGCACCACTCAGAGTGATTGACAGCCACGTGGGTCTTATCATAATCCGTGGTTTGGTTTCATCTCAGGCTAAAGAGCTCACTTTTCGCGAGTTCACTTAGGCATTTTACTGTATAGAGATGTCTTCTGCACTGCTTTCCCCTCCTGAAGACAGGAACTTGACAACTACATGACTATCATATTCGATCTTGCTCTATGATTCAATGGGACTTGCTTTTACCAGTACCAGATCCAGTTGACTTCTGAAGCTGTAGCCTGTGTTAGATTCTCTCCGACAACCATAAGCTACCATATTTAGTCCATCTTCTTGACAATTACCTGGTCCTATCTGCTCCCGTGTCACCTCCGGCTCACAGGTTATCCACCCTGAAGTCAGTTTTCTCTGAAGTTGGTGTTCAACATCCCTGGAGTTCCTCAGGATAACCTTCGACACCATGAGGCCTTGGATGGTTGGATGGTTGGAGGTACGAATAAAGGGGCTGCTAACAGCAGAGTTCCAGACAGACAAGCAGCTGCTGACCAACCAACTAGACACAGTGGTGGCTGACAAGGAGCAGAAGACTGCAGTTGTGATATGTCTGGCAATTGCAATGGACAGCAACATGAGAAAAAAGAAGCAGGAGAAAATACAGATGCAATTTGTACCAGGGAATGAAGGAATAACTGGAGCTGATGTATAAGATCTTCAATGTAGTCTCAACAGTAATAGGAGCATTAAGAGCTGTAACCATCTGACTGGGAATGGCTTCATTTTTCAGCATAACAATGATCCTAAAAAAACACTGCCCATGCAGACAGTGTACAGAATTAACAAAATGGAACACTATCAGTCATGGATTGGCCTCCCAAGAAGCTGGACCTCTAAAATGATTAAAGATATCAATAATGCTATAACAGAAATAATCATATCAGTAACTGGGATATAGAAAGATATGGGTTTAGCTCGGTACTCTCACTGTGGCTTTGTAAGTGACAGATAATTTCAGGTGAGTCAGAAGAGGCATAGCATGTTCCTATATATCTATCTGCTACCAGCTGGAGTACCCAAGTTTATTTTCTACACATCACTTTTTTTTCAGTCACTCATTCCTAGCAAATAAAGGGGCTTTAAAGTTCGGCTGTAAAATTTCACATCCTAGATTCACTTTCTTTAAGTGCAGAAAAACTAATATCTGAGCATGTAATTTCTGAGTACAGCTTGCTGATTTTTTTATACTATAAATGTGGAAATCATATAACATAGTAGACAAGCTTGGAAAACAAACTAGCAATTATCTGCGGAAAGTCTGACGTTGGTGGGGTTTTTTCCCCTCTGTGGGGGCACCACATGAAAGATCTGACCCCCAGTGGATCGTATTAGAGCTGCAGCTTAGTGTCCCAGCTCAGCTTTTTGTTCCTTTTAAGCTGGTCATTTGTAATGCATATAGAGAACTCAAAAGAAATTTCATTTTAGCAAAAGAATATTTGCTCAGACATATTTCAAGCTGTCCTTGCTTCGTAAGATTTATGAGCATGTAAAAAAACATGCACCCCTTGTGTTTGCTTTACCGAGACAGCAGGCTATCAAGTGCCTTGAATATCCAAAAGAAGGTCTTAATGTGGAGAAGTAACATTGGTGCTACAATTTTAGGTGTGCCATCACAATGTTGGCAAGACACAGTAAATGTGCCTTTTTTTTCAATCATCCATCCATCCATTAATTTTTTACCACTCTTCTGCAGCTGGGTAGCAGGGACAACAGCCTAAGCAGAGAAGCCTGGGTTTGCCTTTCCCCAGCCACCTCCTCCAGCACACATAGAACACAGACGCATTCCAGGGCCAGGTAAGAGACATAATCTCTCCAGCAGACATCCTAGTCAAATGCCTAACCATGTCAACTGGCTACTTTTAATGTGGAGAAGTAGTGGCTCCACTCTGAGAGCCTCCCAAATAACTGAAATCATGAAGCTTGTATCCATGATCTTATTCTTTTAGTCATTATCAAGAGCTCATGACCATAGATGAGGGTAAGGACCTATATCAATTTTAAACTGACAGCTTGACTTTTATGCTCAGTTCTCTCTTCACCACAAAACACTGGTAGTGTCAGCATCATTGCAGATATGACCCCAATCTATTTTCAGTCTCCCGCTCCACTGTCCTTTCATCCATGAACAAGATTCCAAGATGCTTGAACTTCTCCACTTGGGGCAACAACTCATCCCTGACAATCCATCGTTTTCCTCCTGAGAACCATGGCCTCAGACTCGGAGGTGATAACTCATCAATTCATCCCAACCCCTTTACACACACTCCAACCACTCTATTGCAAGCTGGAGGGCATCGTCTGATGAAGGCAACAGAACCACATCATCCACAAAAAGCAGAGATGAGATCCCAAGGATTCCAGCCCTCCTCTAAGAGACTGGCACCAGAGCCCAAGCTGTGCATTGAGCTGAGCTCCAATGAATCTTATGCATAAGTTTAATAAGGAAGATCTATGGTCTCACATCTGTCCACTCCCAGGTACTGCCAGCCAAATCCAAGCCTTATGACGTCCACTTTTCCATGCTGTCAAGCTGTTTGTGTCATCACTGGTTTATTCCAATCACCTTCTCCTGGTCTTCTCCAGGCCAATCAGCATGTCTTTCTCCTTCGTAGACGCCTTTGTGCAACCCACCTCCTCCCCATCTCCACCTCTCATCACTCAAGCTCCATTCAAGCCACCTTCATCTTCACCACTAGCGTCTAGGCTCCGGTGGTTCCTGCTCTAATCCTTTTCACAACTGGGGTTCCGTTCTGCTGAGATGGGCCATCGGAGTCTAACTGCCAAACATCTATGTTCTGTTCATCAATAAATCATCTTTACTTTTTCTAATGATCTGTCCTTATTGAACTATATCTAGCCAATACTCTCAACCTCAACCAACAGCCTCTCTAAACTTTGAAGTGTTGTCTTGATTCTGAGCTTGAAAAAGAATTTTTTGTTGTAAAGATTCGAGCTTGGTCAACAAAGTAATTGTAAGACTGTTAAGGCTTTTCAAAGTGCTTTCATTGTTTGATATTGTGAAGGATATGAAATTGGTATTACTTTGGGTATGACTAGAGGAGACTACAAAAAGAAAACACAATGGTTTTACTTGAACAATACAAGGCGAGGGAGCCTTTGACAAGAGAGCAACAATTTATCTCTTTTAAAATAAAAGGCCACTGGCATGTTGCCATAATAATAATAATAGATCAGCTGAAGGTCCAGATGCATATCTCAGCTCCTGCATTAGGTCTTTTCTTGCTTTTTTTCTTATTACTTAAGGACATGACTTTTCATGTGCAGTCGATAAGCTTTAGGGCCACCACTTCTTCTTTTATCCTTCACTTGTCCAATTACCTCCATTTTTTTTAGGGACTCCCTTCACACCATGTCAAGATCTGCCAAATTTTCATTTAATAGCTCTTTAGGACTAACCTTGTGCAGAAATATTATTTTATTCCTGTCACACAGTGTCATCTTTGGCTTTCCTTCAAAGTTTCTATGAAAGACACAGGAATAAAATTTATTCACTTTTCTTTAATTGTGTTTTTGTGACAGCAATGCATTATTTTTAAGGTGTAGCTTCAGATGCTTTGTTCGTAACAGCAGTTTTCTGTCCTGTGTAGACAACACTGGTTCATTCCTTGAGTTTGGCACCTTTTTAATGCTTGAATATTTCATAGCTCACGGTTATGTGGCTTGACCCCAGACTGATAGCAGACAGACTCTGTAGTTGTAAACCTGGTCCCTGACTTCAAAGCAATTGTTTCAAAGGCAAGGAGATTGCAAGCTCATTGCACATGGTTGCAATAATTTCGGTCATGCCACATTCTGCAACCACTGCTTTCCCTAGTGTCAAAGGCATGTTATCAACCTGTGATAGAGTGTCATTTAGGTTTAGAAATGTATTTTACCCTCTGTTCATATATCAAAAACATAGCAAAGGAAGCATCAATTTTTTGTTTCATCTTTATTCTAGGAAGATCTGGTCACTACTCTTCCTACAATCAACTGTTATATGGATATTATTATCTAACCCTAATTTACTAACCAGAACCTTAGCCTCACATACATCCCTTTGCAATAATGCACACTGTAGTAGCAAAGGTTTACTTGATAATTTCGAGCATTCTTCTTTTTTTCTCCTCAAATTAAAGTTTAGATGAAACATTGGTGTCTATCCCAGACTGTGAGATAGCTTGACCAAAGTGGCTGAAGAAGGGCAGGAGACGGATGCTTTCCAGTGCAGCAAGTGTTTTATTAATCACCATTGTGACCAAAAAAATAATTACAAAATCAAAAGTCTCAAAAAACACCAAAATTAACTTAGTAGAAATTAACCATAACTAAACTTAACTCAACACAAATTAACATCACGTGTACTCCTCTACACTGGACTGGTCCTCTCTGCTTGGACATCCGAGATGGTCTGGTTAAATACCCCTGCTATCCAACCACTCCTCCCCTCTGGAATCTTCCACTCACTTAGAGAGGTTTAAGCATTAACATAATGATGCTCTTACTATATATTCTTTATTAATACTAAAACACACTTAAAGCGCAACTCGTATCTTTATACAAATACAAGCTTCAAACACTCCTAAAACCATTTTAATTAGCCTTCAACTACTTCCCCCCCTTCACCTGGTTCCTTCCCGTGACCTTTGACTCAACAGGAAGCTATTAATGCAGGAAGTGAGGCAGCACTTCCTCCTTTGGCTCCTGGAACACAGGTAAGTGAAGAAAGAAAAACCCAGCAACAAAATAATAATGTAAACTTGTCAAGGTTGATCTAAACCAAGGTGTTATAATATGTAATCTGTACAAATGCAAAACATAAACAAACCCGGGATAGTAAATGCTTGACATTCTACAGAAAACAAATAAAACATGGCTAACTCAACACAAATGATATAAACAAGCCTACACTCTGACAAATGGTGTTCTCACCCACTTTGTCACAGAGGGTTTG
>VVHJ01034977.1:0-12665 GCA_015107715.1 Tylochromis polylepis
ATCTGACCTCAGGTAATCACATGATAGAATGGGTATAGGTCTCACAATGGGTTCACGCGAAACCTTGACTGATTGAGAGCCACACCCGGGTTCACACCTGGGCTTGTGTGATTAGGTAGAGGATCCACACCTGGATCACACCTGGGCTTGTGTGATTAGGTAGAGGATCCACAGGGGGTCCATGACCCTCTTGGGAGACACTCCCATAAGGCTTTACATCTGGGACTCTCCACCATTTGCTCTTAAAACTGAAGAAGCTTCTCGGATGAGAGGTGAAACGTTTTCAAGAAACTTAGAGAAGTCCAGATGCTTTTCTTTCCAAGCTCCTTAGACTACCATGACCTGGATGAATGAGAACCTTCACAAACATATCCACCCTTCATTTGAAACATGTCAATCAGCTACTGTCCAAGTCATCTATTCCTTTAGGTTAATCCGGAAGGAATACAACAAACCCAGACAAGGACTACAGTCGAGTAATTCAGCTTTTATTGTTTAAAATGTTCTTTTTTTTTCTTAAATACTTTTTCTTACACAGCAAAACTTTCCTTTTATTCTGAACAGGTGGTGTAAATTCTCTGAGGACTTCATCACTTTGGAGATTTTAGAGCAGCTTTTCTTGGTTTCTAGCCCAATATGTGCTCTTTGTTCTTCTCGCAACTAAAACAATAAAATTCATCTATTGAGTTTTATCTGTGTCTGCCATTTGTCTCACAATAAGTTGAACATTTTTCAGTCCTGTGTAGAAAATGACATATGGCGCACATGAGTATGAGAATTTTTTTTTTTTTTTGATCTACAGACCAGCACCAGAAACCCCAGACCCCAACAATTCTCCACAGCAGCACAAAACCGTTCATCACTGCTAGCTTTGCAAATGTCCATTGCACAACCCAAGTGTTGTCTTTTTATTTTCCCCATAGTTAACCAATACAACAACACATTACATAGTTACATGTAGTAATGTTCGTCAGATGAGTACAGCGACAATTTGTGTGGGGTGGTTTGTTTGTTTGGGCCTGGAGCTCAGAGGTTTACATGTCAAGGAGCAGCACCCTGGGGTCCTCCACCACTGACTTGATCTTGCGCAGGAAAGTGACAGCCTCTCTTCCATCAATCAGCCGATGATCGTACGTCAGGGCAACATACATCATGGGACGGATTTCCACCTACAAGACAACCAAACAATAATGATGAAGAAAGCGAAGGCTTAATTTACTCGATAATATTATCTATAAAATTTAGTTTAATAAAAAAAAAGAGAGGGGAGTAACAATGATATACACTGATTAGGTACAGCATTATGATCAGTCATAGGTGACGTGAATAACACCGATTATCTCGTCATCATGGCATCTGCTAGCGGGTGAGATATATTAGTGAGCAAGTGAACATCTGTCCTCAAAGTTGATTTGTTAGAAGCAGGAAAAATGGGTGAGTGCAAGGATTTGAGCAAGTTTGACAAAGGCCAAATTGCGATGCCTTGACAACACAGAATCTCCAAAACTGCAGCTCTGGTGGGGTGTTCCCAGTCTGCAGTGGTCAGTATCCATCAAAAGTGGTACAAGTGATACCGTGGTGAATCAGTGATCGGGGTCAGGGGCTGCCAAGGCTCACTGATACACATGGGAAATGAAGGCTAGCCCGTGTGGTCAGATGAGCTGTCTGTGTAGGTTCTCAGTCATCTAGGTCATGGTAAGTGCTTAAAGAAGTTCAGTCACCTTATTTTTAACTTTTTTAAAATGAAAAGCCAAAAGCTAGAAAGGCCCAGATATTAAACCCTAGTGGGGGTTGTCTCTTAGGAGGTGGTCGTTGACCCACTATAAATCACGTGAGCCAAAGGCGTGGGTTATACCACCAGAGGATTCAGGTGAAACCACCATCAGATCTTGCCCCCACCCCATCATGTGACCTATTGAGGTCGCCTAACGCACTACATTGTAGATGGCTGACAGTTGGTGTTGTAAGCCACCACCTCTGTTCAGTGACAGCCGTTTACAGTGGACATAGATGGCCTCATTTACTCCTCTTTCAAATTGTCTTCTCGGTCCAAACTGTGAACAGTGGCATCCTCGAAAGAGTGACCTTTATTCTTTTTTGCGTTCAGTTTGTTGCCTATGGGGCCCTATAGCTGGAGACCATCAGGGTGCCCATGCTGACCTCCGTTCACAAAATAAGAGCATCAGCAATGGGCATGTGAGCCTCAGAACTGTACCACAGAGCAATGGAAGAGGGTGGCCTGGTTGCTTATCCTGGGAAAACACCTGACAACAGGATGCACTATGGGAAGAAGGCAACCTGGCAGAGGCGGTGTGATGCTTTGGACAATTTTCTGCTGGAAACCTTTGGTCCTGTCATACATATGGATGTTACTTTCACATTCCACCTATCTAAACACTGCTGCAGAACATGTTCACCCTTTCATGGAAACTGTTATCCCTGATGGCTGTGGCCTGTTTCAGCAGGATAATGTGGTGGTCATAATGTTATGCCTGATCAGTGTAAATTTATTGTATATCTGAAAAGAAAAAAAAAATATTGGACACTCTTCATAATGCGAATCATTTACTACTTTCCACTTTTCCAATGTATTTACATTCTCCTTTCTGTACGTTTCAAAACTATATTTGCGTTTTGGCAGTAAAACACCAGGAACAATTATAAATGTTATAAATGTAGAACAGGTGGGATCCATTTCCACCTTAAGGGTTCGGGTTTCTGGGCATCCACATCTCCACTGATCTCACCTGGACCCATAACACCAATGCCCTGGTAAAGAAGGCCCAGCAGCAGCTGCACTTCCTCCATGTCCTGAGGAAGAATTAACCTGGACCAGAAGCTGCTGCTGGCCTTCTACTGCTCCTCAGTGGAGAGCGTGGCCTGGGTGTTTGGTACGCAAGGGCCACAACTGGGAACAGGAAGACTGTGCAGAGGGTAATTAATACTGTCCCCCCAACAACAACAAAAAAAAAAAAAAATCATTGGCTGCTCTCTGCCACCCCCGGAGTCCATTGCTAGATCCAGAGAAAACCTCTCAGGAAAACCAGAGCCATCACAGGTGACCCTTGCAACCTGCCCACCACCTGTTTGACCCGCTGCCCTCTGGTCGATGCCTCAGGTCACTCAGGTCCCACACCTCCAGACTGTTAACAAACACTATCCCCCCACACCCCACCCATGCCCACTCACCTCACCAATCTGAGCCATGGTCTGAGTAACTGTCATCACTCAGACAACTCACACACGGCCTCTATACCCAGTCCACTACTTCCAAGCACTTTTTTCTCTAATGTGTGCCTTTCTTGTGTTTTGCATATATGCCACTAGTTTGTATACATTCCTCTTGATGGTGTGTTTTTCTCCTGTTTGTTATTTATTCCTGCTGTCTACTATTTCTATTTTTTTCCAGCACAGTTGGCGTAGAGCACCCATAATTTCGTTGTACATGTACAATAACGGGCTATTCTATTCTATTCTTTTACATTTGGTGCACAAGTTAACCAATCTTCACTTAATCAAGCATATATTCAGCAGATAACTACTGACGCAATGTATATGCACTATAGTGACTCACATCTCCATACACCATAAAAATATATGGTGTTTGTACATATTAGTTTAAATGTGAAGTTTCTCCCCAGTCAAGTTGGAGACAAGTACATGTTAGTGAGATATGCACACAAAGATTAAACCTGATTAATAAATAAACCAAGCTGTACCCTGTAAAAGAGATTTATCAACACATTTTCATTAAATAGTGATTCTGTCATGCATGATCCTTTCTAATAATGAGAGCACAAACCTTTCCACCGACTGCAACAGGTCTGTCAAAGATGCCATGCATGCCTAATATAGCAGACTGTGGTGGATTGATTATAGGGGTGCCAAACAGAGACCCAAACACGCCACCATTGCTGATGGTGAAGGTTCCTCCATCCATGTCCTCGACAGCCAGCTCATTCTTACGGGCCTAAGAACACACCATTTATATAATGAGGAAATGCATTGATAAAAACTCTTTACCAACTAGGATTTTAAAAAAAAAAAACAGAAAAAAGGAACAAACTATGACAAAATTTCAAATGTTTCACAACATTACCTTTTCTCCCAACAAATTGATGGCATTCTCAATATCAGCAAAGTTCATTCCCTCTACATTTCGTATTACAGGAACCACCAAACCCTGAGAAAAAAAAAAAGTCATGTGAGTCAGATTTCAGAAATGAGCCATCAAGCACTTTACAATGAGCTCGACCATAAAATTCACTTGTCTTACCTTTGGTGTAGCCACAGCCACACTGATATCAACATAGTCCCTGTACACAATCTCTTTGGTTGTGTCATCAATTACTGGAAACACAACACAGGAAAGACTTACTGAAAAATCTGCATGCAGATTTAAATTATGAATCTCCACTACTACATGCAACCAAAAGTTCCTTTTCTTATGTACCATTTTCATTTACATGCAAGTAAAAACTCATGGCAAGAAAAACCCACAGACAATTATAGATATGGCAGAAATATAGACCACCCATGTTTCACTGAGGTCTATCTAAATAGGTCAGGGTGGTCTAGAAGCAGTAAATAAGTCGAGTTGGTTTTGTGGTTGGGCAATGAAAGATACTGAAACAAATCTTTTTCTTCACCACACAGACTTGCTATGACTTGATACCAAACATGCAAAGCAGTGGTGTGAAACTGATACCACCAAGTAAGGGTTCTCATTTTTTTGAGGTTGATCTATACCGGCATTAACAGCAGGTTGGTCAGAAAGAGCGTAGGCAGCAGCCTTCACAAATGCAGACATGAAGCCCAACTTGATGTTATGCTTTTTCAGGAAAGCATCTTTGTAAGTCTTCCTCATCTCTGTGATGTTGCTGTGGGAAAACAGAGGGAAAAAAAGTGTACATCAACTTTAAAAAAAAAAAATTGCAGATTAAGCAGAGTTCAAGCCTGCAGACACTGAATTTGATGGAATCCAAAAAAAGGAGAGAATTCTAACTAGAGCAGTCTAACAAGATCTGGGTATCTGAATATATATTCACATTAAATATGAAAGAAAAGATGTAAAATATTTATACAACTTGATTTTTTTTAAAAACAAAAAGGTGGTGGATAACCAAAAATATAATGTAATGGCCATTTATATATTCTACTTGGAAATGATGGCATTTCCATGGTATTACAATCCTCGATTGGCTTGATTAGTAGTTTTTTTTTCCAAGTCAGTGGTTTTCTGAGGATTTAACTACCATTTCTTAGCAGACAATCCATGACTCATACTAGTAAGGCATACTAAAGCTACAGATAGTCCTGTTGACTAATTTATGAGGTGATTAAAAAAAAGAAAAAAAAAAAGACTAGCTGACTAGTCTAACAGTAAAAAACACACTCCAAAATTGAGCACATTAAAAAGGAACAAGGATAAACATTGTCTGTGCAAATTTAGCATAAGATTTTAAAAGCCATTTAAAATGACAATGGCTTTATCAACAATATAATTTAAATAACTAGCTTGTTTAGTGTGGCTCATGTTGGCAGTTCTAGCACCAGCAGCGTTGTGAATTTGAAGGATAGCGTCTGCGTGTCTGTGCAGACCGTGTTTAAGGATTCCTCTGGTTGAGTGTTTATAACAGAGTTAACCTCAGTTAACTCTGACAGAGTTCATTTACTAGATCAAAATACTGCAGAACTACTCTGGTTATAAGGGCTGTCCATGGTCTAACTTGACTGTCTATAAATTCCTGGGACACAGAGAGCGAAGGCTGTGCCAGGTAGCATAACATCTTTGAACCAGTGGTTAGCAAGCTTTGAGCTACACTTTAATAAAGTGTGAAAACCTATTTCGCGTGCTGACAAACAAGAGCAGCGTTTAATTGTCTCGTCGTGCAAGTTTCTACTATGAAGTGCACCACTATTGCATTTATTTAAGAGTTTTAAATACTGTAACCGCTGTATTTTCTGAAGTTTGACACATAGCTTTTTTATGGCTATAAAAGAATGTTGGCTCTGATAGTAGTGAAAAAAAAAAGCTTTGGGCCTGCTAATTGTTTCACTATTGGTCATTTTTCCTCTTGTATCTCTCTTTTAATTGTTTGTTTTCCTGTATCTAACCCTGTTGAAGCTCTAGGGTTTCTCCGCTAACGTAATTAGCCCCTCCCAAGACACAGACTCTCCGAGAAAGGAGAGAAGAAGCGATAAAAATCTTCACTTTCTAGAGCCTGTAAATCTTATTGGGCTGTCATAAAAGCCCATATTGGTTGAGGCAGCTCTTCCACTCAGAGCGCAGGTCTCTGTGGGCCCCTGCAGATGCTCCAGCCTCCTGTTCTGACTAGCTCCTTCGGCTCCAGATGAGCCCTAGCCTGGGAAGTCTTCCTCCAGACCGTCGATGTCAATCTAATTAGGATACATAGAAAACCCTGAATAGCTGAAAGCTGACACCACACATTTGTGGGGAAAAGAAATCCTCAAAGTGTCCTCTTCAGCACAGGGGGCAAGTGCAGACAATAACATTTCCTTGTAAATTAATAAAACCTGTTTTAACAATTCTTATCTTCGTTTTAGATGGAATTACGACCAAATATTTACATTCCAGTGTTTAAGAGGATATTGGGTTTCAAAAAGCTTTTCCTACTGGGAAGATTCTAATCTATAACCATTTGTGAAAGTGTTGCTTTGGCTTTTAACACTGATACAATATGTATACTACACACACAAAATACCACAAACAAATACACGTTTGCACATTTTTAAAGATCTGGATAGAGTTTGGCTCATAAACTTTGCAAAGTCCGTCTTTGTTCTTTAGAAATTTCCATTTGTGTGTTCATGTAACAAGGAACATTTCACATTGATTATCTAAAATAGCACAGAGCGTTTAATAATGTAGGTCAGTTAATTTAGAATTTCCTACCTCATGTCGACCTCATTAAACGTAGTCAACATAGCGCAGGTGTTTTGGGCTTCCTTCAGTCTCTGGGCAATTCGCAGTCTCATGCGGTTCATCTTAACCTAAAAAACAAATACATGCAGAATTATGCCGCATCGTAAACATTTTTCATCTCTACACTACTTCAAATTAAACAATTCTGAAATTTTCAAATACACCTAATTGTCATGTTTTGCACTTTACCCTGTTCTCTGTCCTGGCTGCTTTGGCCCCTCCCTCTGCTTGTGCCAATGGTGCAGTTGGAGCAGGGGTAGGCTTGATGGCTGAAACTGTGAGAATTGATGAGGCAAAAGGACATCAGTATACAGCCTACAACTGCTGAAAGCTGCTGCCTAAAGAGCACCAAACAACGTTTAATCATGTAAGCTGGAGGTCAAGAACGCAGCTGTCAAGCAAAACAGTTCTCACATGACACAGACCGTCTGTCTGATGGCAACTAACCTGGTTTACTGTCCATAGCATGTGCTGGCACAGGTGGCACAGGGGGCATGGCTGTGGGAATTGGGCCCACAGCTGAAGGGGGAGGGGGTGGAGGGGCAGCAGAAGGTGGTGGAGGGGCTGCAGCAGCTGGAGCTTCAGCTTTTGGAGTTTCTGCAGCTTTAGGAGCACCAGCTAAAAGATGGAGATATGAACAGTTATGATAACTCAGTCTTGAGAGTGTTTAATAATAAAAAATAATAATAATAATAATAAATTTCTACAGACCTCCTTTTCTAAGCTTAAAAAGTGGAGTTCCTCCTTCAACCTTCCCTCCATCCGGGACCAACAGCTCCTCAATCACTCCAGAGGCAGGAGAGGGAACCTGCACCGATGTCTAATAGCATGGAAAACCAGTAAAAACATTTAAAATATAAAAAGAAATACACAAAGTTCCAGGATTTTAACTGAACATCACGCAGTCTACCTTCATGAGGCGGCATGTACCAAACTAAAACGTGTAGTGAAGAATAAATGTATTTAAAAACCACAATTTTACCTTTTAATTGTGATTTTACATTTTAGGATTGAAGAGGCAAGTACAAAACTGATTGAGGGCTAGGATATATTTTCTAACTATACAAAGTCCAACAACCACCAGCAGTAAGAAACATATTGAATTAGTTTAACATTTACTTAGTTTTACCTTATCAGTCTCAATTTCACACACCACCTCATCCTCGGAGACAGTGTCCCCAACAGCTGTAAGGAGAAAATATTTTAACAATCTTGCCATGTCTATAGTAGAAACAATGAGTTTATGTTTAGCAATTAAAAGCATTACCTTTCTCCCACCTCACATCCCCCTCTGTGACAGATTCTGCAAATGCAGGGGTCTTAACTGTGACAACTTCATCTCCTGAAGGGCAAAGACAAGTACAAGGACATTCATTTCTATGTACTGTGAAAGTGCTTTAGTCAAAGTTAGATAAGAGTAAAAATGAAACATTAACATAAGTTAATGCTGAGGCACCAGTTTAGCTCACTGGGTTGAGCAGACAACCTATATGCTTTAAGGCTAACGAAGAAGCCCAAGTTCCGACTTGCCTTGAGGACATTTACTGCACATCTTCCCCTGTTCTCTCTCCTTAGCTCTCCTGACCACTGTTCTAATACGTTTAATGCTAAAAAGCCCCCACGGAAACAAATTAATACTTACTGTAGGCTACAGATGTTCTGAAGTACTGGATTTGGAAGACACTGGATCGGGGATTATGTTTTCTAAACATAAAAGGGAGGAAGAAAAAAAACCCAAAAAACAATGAGACAAAAAACATATGCATGAAGCATGCACCGTTTATTGAATCATTTACATATGAAAGAAACACTGATAAATGGAATTTATATTAAACTTTGCCAGCTAAGAATACAATAACACTCAGCTCATTCAGCACACATTTCTCATAAAAGTGTCCTCATATTCTGACAGCAGATCACACAGTCTCTAGAGAGTGTATGCACTTACACATTGTTGCTGTTGATGATGACAGAGTTGCTAGCTGACAGAGCTGTTCGAGGAATGACAAGACAACCATGTAAAGAAATTCTCTAGAGAAGGGGATGAACATGTTTGACCAGTAAATATACATACCTGCTGCAGCCTGACGAGCTAACACATTATTCCCCTGTGAAAAGACATAGTCAATCATTACAAAACATCTGCAACCTCAAGTTAAATAGTACCCATAGTTTGGATTTTGAATAAGTTGTTTTGGAGAAAGCTGGTGGTCAAAAGTCACTTCCACACACTTGACGTAAGATGACCTTTGACATGATCAATAAAATGACCTGACAGACAGCTGGACTGAGTGTTCAGCATGGGGATTCTTAGCTGCATTAACACTTGACTATGTACTACTAATCTCACTAACAACCTGACAGTCTATAATAACTGGACCCGTCTTGACTAAATTAAAAGTTTCTAACATGGTCACAGAAAGCTACACTACCAGACTCTTAATTTTCTGTCATATACCACAACATGACCTCGGCAAAATGACAGCTAGCTGCGTTATCCATACAATTAGCTTTGAGCTAGCACATTCTGTGGAAATCATTTTTAATGATTTTGCATGAACATAGATGAACTACTCTCTGCCTAAACCACAAGCCTCCGACACGTGTGTCAAAAGGCAAAATCAAACACATCCAGAAGGCACGGTTTCTAACTTTAAGCTGCAGCAAGTACTTGTGAGCGGAAGTGTCATACTGTCCTTGGCTTACAATGTTACGGCCTCTCCTTGGCCTACAGCAACTAGCCGGCTAATGCTAATGTTAGCTCTAGTAGAGCTGAACGGAAGAGATTGCCGCAGGATACAATTCTCTTGTGAACGGCAAAAACAACATTTTACGAGGTTGCAGCCTACCTGGCGGATGGCAGAGAGGGATCGGCCAAAATTCCTGGTGAGACACCGGGAATGGGAAAACATGGTACCTCTGTGTGTGTGTGTGTGTGTGTTTGCATGGAAGCATGCAGAGCATGGTTTTTACCTGGCCTAAGCATGGGAGAAGATGAACGTATGCTATAATTGTATTTTCTTGGATACCTGCTAGATTGTTAAGGTAGCTATTGTTCAGTTTCTGTCAGCTGTTTTTACACATACACTAAAGGCTCAGAAGTGTTAGTAAAACTGTAAAGAAGCAGAAAAATGTTACGTCTGTATACCGCTAGCTGATGTCCAGCCATTTATATTAAGCTGAAGTTGGCTAAAACATTATGCTTAACTCACTGGATACATTAAGAGAATTATGGGAATTGAAACCAACATCGAGGCTACAAAGCCCAACTTGTGTGTAGTTAGGCCAACTTCTGTGTGCTAGGTACACAGAAGGCTGTGTACCTAGTACACAGCCTTCTGTATATTCACATGTGAATGTACAGAAGGCTAATTTACCAGTCTTATTTCATGGGGAGGAAAAAACAAATGCACTAATCCACTAGTTTAAATTTATAATAAACAGAAATCATGAATGAGGTCAAACATTGTCAAACACTAGATCTGTATCTAGGTGCCAGTTGGAACTGTTAATCACATTCAGTAACACAACTGCCATCAGGCTATGTGCTGTTGGCTTTTTGAAGGATACAAGTGGGCCTCTGTAGCCTCTGCATTAAATGCCCATAATATTTCTGTGTTGCCAGAGATCGGCACAAATAGACGTCAAAGGTTTTGTGAACAGAGCTCACCGTGATCGGGTTCTCCCCTGTGTTCACACTTCTGTTTAATGAAACTATACAGGAGGACCAGACTGAAAGTGCTTACTGTATATGTGTGCATCGAGACATTGCACATTTCAGCAAATAATTCTTCTCGCGTTGTGCCTCCCGCCTCCCCCTCCTTCCCTTCCGTCTCCCAGGAGCACCGTAGTTTGATGGGCCGTCCCAGACGCCAGTTGACATTTTGTCCCCAGTCCGACCGGATGCCACATAAAAAATTCACTCAGGCGAGAAGCCAGGAGGAATACCCAGCTCCCCCCTACCCCAGCGTGTGCATCTCAGTGGGGAGTGCAAGGTGAGCAGAACTTGAGCTTGTCATGGCTGCACGCCTCTGACAAACATAAGTAGATGCTAATGGCAAAATCGTGACAGAGCAGAGTCCCACCACCATATGGCTAATTGCCACAACAATATCCTCTGTGTTATTAATCACGTTTTCATAGTGTGCCATGATAATTGGAATAATTAGGAGGGGAACAGGCACTGGGACGCCTCTGCAACATCCCTTGCTTGGGAAAAAATTAGAAACCTTGCAAAAAAATGTGACACTTTCCTTTCTGTCCTCCACGTTTGATCCTCCCTTGTGCCTGCAGGTATTCTCATTCACCTTCTTCCCCTTTCTTTTGCCTACAGTTTCCTCCCTTGTTCAATCCCTGAGCCTCCTTTAGCTTGCTAATCACTCTCTTGCTCCCCATTTCCCCATCTTGTTTACAGTTTTGCAGTGAAAAATGGAGTTGATAATTAATGAATACAGTGACTTATCGTGCCTATCATGGGGACTTTGGCTATGAGTAGTTCTGGGGCGTGTTGGGGGCATTTCAGGTAGCTGAATGAGGCCACATGCACTACTGAGTCTGAACAATGAGAATTGCAAGGGGTTAACTCTTTGTGGGCCAGGCCACTGCTTTCTTGCATGGTTTTTTTTTTTTTTTTCTTTTCACAGTAGTGCAGGGTTGCCATATTTGAAATTGGTCTGCTATAATGTGTTTCTCTGTGTGTGTGTGTGGGGGGGGCAGTGAGTCATAGCTGCATGGTTGTGCTGCAGTTGATAAATGTTTAATACATTATTCAGAATCATACTGGTTATGCAGGGTTTTCAGACCTTCACAATTCAATTCAATAGGTACTGCTCGAGCACCTTAGAGCATCCTGTGGGCTATGATTTACTATTCAGCAAGCTGCTCTGCAGTTTGGCCCATAAATCTCCCCGTTTATCCGGAAGCAACCTTAATGCCTCAGTGATAGGTTCTCAAAATGCACGGGCTAACTCTATTGATTCTGACAGCGAGTCAATCAATAGGACATCTGTAGCATTACAGGGAATTCCGGTTGCTTGTTTTTTCCTCTGCCGAAATGGTCCAAGAGAAGAATCCAACTTTTCTGTGCAGCTCCTAATAAAGATGTCATTCCTTGAGCTGCGTGACCTCCATCAGAAAAATAATGGGTGGATTGAAGGAGATACAAAGATGGAGGTCATCAGTGGGACAGGGAGAAGTAATCATAGAAAAAGCAATCAGAGTAAATAGGGTAGAAATATGGAGTCACAACATGGATTATAGTAATGATCTATAAGAAGCAGCAGCTCTTGTGGTGGCTGTCGTTTCCTGTTTATTGGAGACGCACTGCTGAGGCACTTGAGACCGCATTGCTCTAACAGTTTTCACTGTAGGTTTCTCCGATGCCTCCTGTTGGCTCAAAGCGTCTTGCCCTGACATGTGGAAACGAATAAATCGGTTCATTAATGCCGTTAAAAAGGCACGGCGTCACTACAGCAAACCATAACCACGCCCATTTCTGAAACATGAATTACATTTCATCTGTAAATTACTTTCCCCACGCGTTAATATGTTCAGGATTTGTTTTTAATGCCAATAACATATGCATTCATTAGGATTAAAGCATTGAAATATAACAGGTCTTATATGTATCACAATCATCTCATATAGGTGATTCCAGGTAGGGTTTTTTTTGCCTGTAGATCCTTCTGATTTTTTTTTTTTTTTTTTTTCTAAAAAACCT
>VVHJ01034979.1:0-11830 GCA_015107715.1 Tylochromis polylepis
TGAGGCGTAACATATTACGCGAAAGGTAACCTTCCGCGTCCCTATGATACGCTCCAGATTGTGGATGGAATCCAACAGAATGACGCACCTGGCAGTAACAGACGATCCAGCCGTGTATTCCAGCCCTAACCCTAACCTTAACCATAACCTTAATCCTAATGTTAACCACAACCTTAATGGTGTCAGATAGTGTTTTCCAAAGTGATTTATGATGAGAAAGGGGAAAAAAAATGTAGATATGTAGATTGATTCCAAACAGTTCTCATGTTTTGGAACACGTAACATAGAGACGTGTTGGATGGCCGAAAGCGTAACATACTGACGATTTGTCACAAGCGTCAGTTTGTTACGTTTTGGGATGAGAACGTGTTGGTTTTGCACTATTTGTTGCCAACAGGTGACTGAGGGCCGGATACCCATTGCATTAACACATCCGTATTCTTCTGCACATGCAGCAGGTCAGCTGATAGACAGATTTCAGGTTTATACAGAGGACTTGCGTGTAATACTAGAGCTGTTCTTCTCTGTGTGCTGAAATCCCCTCTTATCACAGGCATATTTAAATGATAGTGTTCATAAAACACAAGCTACACTTACTGGTAGATTACCTTCTAACTCTCAGGGTCTGATTTGTTCTGCTTTTGGTGGCCTATGTTGGATATTGTTGGAAGCAACTGTTTTTTTATGAGTTTGAACCTTGTCAGCAGATCAAATGGTGAACCTTCCACACCAATCAGTGTATTCTTGCAGCCACACAGTAATTTGCCCTGCTTACTAAATCTGGATCCATTTGTCAGAAAGATTTCTGATATATTGATCCATTTTTCACTGAGTAATTTAGCTATTGCTCCTATCTTTTGGCAGCTTTGGTCTTCCATACAGCACTACAGAGGAGAAAAATTTATGTGGTGCCTACTATGTTTACATCAGAGTTCAGTTTATCACCTAAATCAGTGGGCTTTAAAAGTCGTAAAAACTTCCTGGCTGTCACTTCCCGGTGACTGGCGAAACTACTTCCCTAAAGATGGCAATCCTGGCGTCATCAGGAAGTGTGAATCACCTCCATCGTGAGACAAAAAGGGAAGGATGGAAGTTTCACAGCTCTTTAAAAATCAGTTGTAGGAACAGAGAAATTAATGAAATGTCCAAACTGGGGAAAGAACAGACACCTTTTCCTCATCCTTGGATAATCCTCAATGTCATATCTGTTACTAACACAGGGAGGAAACAACATTACACAGCTCTAATGGCTCGCATCGTTAAGAGTGATCCATGGGGTGAGTCGTGGTAGAAGCCGGCTCCATCCTCAGGTGGAGGCGGAGGCCCAGGCGTGCTGCTCACAATCGGCCCATCCAGTTTTAAGAGGTGGCACTTGACGGGCTGTGGCAGAAGGAATGCTGGCTGTGGCTGCTCGCTAAAGTCCACCTTACAAGGCTCTTCATTTAATCCCTTCACTGAGCCTGATGCTCAACCTCAAAGCTGAACCCAGAGTCCTTCAGTCCACCTTCCCCTCCACACTTTAAACTCCTCAACCTGTGCTGATTGGGTCAAGTGGGACAAGAGGCCGTGACTCAAACTCAGAATAAAAAGTGACCTTTTCACCTTGTCAGAGAAGATGTCGTTCTGGAGGAACATAATTCTGAAAATAGCCTTGTGTCTATATTTTACTATAAAGTAAGAGACTTAAATAATAATAATGACATTATGGGGAAAGTGTGTTTTTTAATATTCATCTACACTGGAAATCAAATCAAATCAGAGAAGAAGGTTTGGAGAGAAGGTTTTGTAATTTATTTTTCCAACAATAAATGAAAGACATAATGGGACCAAAACTGTCAAAACAAACAAGTAAATAAGTAGCCCAACAGAAAAATGTCATTAAGGCACATATTTATTTGTAGCATTCCAGATTTATTTGACCAAAACTGCCAACAAATTATCAAATAAAAATCTAAAAAAATCTAAATATCAAATCAGAAATATCAATATAGATAGCGAAAACTGGATAATTTAAAAATAAATAAATATATAAACACATGAATTAATAAATGAAAGAGTGATATTCAATTAACTAGCACAATAGTAATGAGCAATTACAAATATTTGTGGGCGTTAATAAATGCATAAAGTTTGACAAACTGATATTTGAAATGAAAAGTTTGCTAACACCTGTCATCTCCACATCTCTAAATGATATGTGGACAGAAAAAGAAAAACATTTGGGGGAAAAAGGGGAGAAGTGCAAAGAAGAAAATAACATAAATGCAGAAATACTTTTTAAAAGCAAAGTAATTAATTTATTAATTGGAAAATGAAATTAATCAAAAGAATAAAAAATTATACAAAGGAGCGTAAATACAGATCTTAATTTTTCGTGCCTTTAATTAGGGCAGCACGGTGGCACGGTGGTTAGCACTGTTGCCGCACAGCAGGAAGGTCCTGAGTTCAAGTCCACCATCAGGCCGGGGTCTTTCTGTGTGGAGCTTGCGTGGGTTCCTCCCACAGTCCAAAGACATGCAGTTAGTGGGGATAGGTTGATTGGAAACTCTAAATTGCCCATAGGTGTGAATGGTTGTCTGTATGTGTAAGCCCTGCGACACACTGGCAACCTGTCCAGGGTGTAGCCTGCCTCTCGCCCTAAGACAGCTGGGACAAGCTCCAGCGGTAGAGGATGGATTTTAATTATTTTTTGTTGTTTCAGTATTAATTTTCTATTGTGTTTGTGTTGCATTTAATTTCATACGAGTTCTCTTTTCCAATTTAGTCATTTATCAATTTCTTTATTGTTTATTTGGCAGTTTTGACCCCCCACTGTAGTGCAGAGTGCCTCAGTGTCTCTCTTCTGCTCTCAGTGTCAACAGTTAAGGCCCTTTCATATAGGATGTGGCATACGCTGCGCTGAGCTAACCCTAACTTGAATGAACCCTAACCCAAAAATCGTGCTGTGCTCAGCCTGTGATCCTTTTATTGTACTAGATGCGCCTGCTCCCTGCCATTTCAAAACATGCGTCTCTCATTTAGAGTGAAATATTAGTGAAGAGTGTGTTGTTTCCACAAAACTGCTTTCCTCCCTATATGCATGTAAACTTGTGTCATGGGTTTGTTGAATTTGGATACGCACAGAATCAACTTTTCTTCCATGGTTTTAGATATTGTATGGTTGAACTTAGTGCAGCTGTAGGCTTCAGCCCAGTTGAACTTTGACGCACGAGTTCTCCTCATCAGCATGCTTGCGTTGCACTTTCCTCGACGTGGGGAAACCGTTTTCGCGTGGCCAAAGCAATAGAAAAGAATGACTTTCAGAGCTCTGTGTGTGCCATGTACTATGTGAAACTACCTTCAGCAACACTATTACTTGTTGGATGTCACGTAAGATGGTAGGCCAACATTTAACACTAAGACTGGCCAGCCAGATGCTACGTTAGGTATCAGTGCTGTATTTTATTTTTCATCATTCTCTTTATTATTAACTAGTTTACCTATAAGTGGTAACATTAGCAGGCAAACGTTAACATTACTAACCAGAAGAAAGCTAGTTTCATCCCCTGAAGCACATCTGCCCAGATGTTGGATTTATGGAGGGATTCCTTGGTTTACCGACCCCAAGCTATATATATTTCTTCAGGCTAATGTTAGCTTGCAGACGTATACCCAACTATCTTACGTATTAAAATACTTCAGTGGATAAGTTCAGTAATGAATCCAAACTCCTAGGACTGATCTGCTCACTTAGCTAGCCAGTTTCAAATTGCATTGTAAGCTAATGTTGCAAATTAATCATCACCCCATTCATGCAGTGTGGTTAAATTATAGCTAGCTAATCATCTCCTGTTTGCTGCCAGATTTACATCTGAGAGGAAATACTAATTGTCCTCTATTCCTTCAGCAGCTAGCGTGATCCATGATAACAACTTCTGTATACTGATTTTATCCATCAATAAATGCTGTACCAACACAAAGCAAAGCTGAATAACTAATGTTTACTTTCTATAGTAAGAGCCAACATGACGGTGGTTAGCTGGCAAGCTACTGGAAATCATACAGTGCTCCTATAACTAATGGAAATATACTGTGTCATTGTAACAGCCTAGAGAAAAGTTAGTTTTCAATTCTATGTCCTATCTATGATTAAAGAAGGATGTTTCTGTTCTCTATTTCTAATACAGGACACATTTTCCTGTGTTGTTGTTGTTTAATAAAGTTGTTTTGACAAAATATGAACCTATTAGAGCCAATTAGAAATCCCTGCACTGAGATTTGAACTTCCAGTAGATGGCAACTTTAGCCGCTATCGCCTCCATCTGGACCACAAAAAACGCTTCCTGCTCAGACTCGGTGATCCACACACCACCTTCAAATCTACTCTGTTTACAGCTTTAGTTTTAGCCAGAAAATACTCAGCATTCTTATGGCAGGCGCTCGTATCTTGCTCCGAGGGGAGCCGAGTGCATCTGCACGTCCACGCCACCTCATCATTCCTGCCTGTTCCTAAACACATTTCCCTTTTAAAGCCACTTCGGAGCGGAGCATTTGTAAGTTTAGCATCAACATTTTGACAGGCGGCTCTATGAATCCTTGCCAGCCCCTTCCTGGGACGCCATGCGCCAGCAGCCCCTGGCTCGATGAGGAGAGGTCGCAAAGGGTCGTGGGTAAAATAAGAACACAGAGGTTTTCTGCTCCCATAAAAATGATCATAAAGAGCAAATGAGAGCACATAAAAATCCAGTGTAAACACACAGATCCACAATCTGAGGAATTTCATCTGCTGCTTCTTCATGTGTGTCAGCTCTTTAACTCAAAGAAAAGAAAATGAGATTCCAGAACAAATTTTAGGCTTTAAAAGCTCGTTTTATTTAATGATCAGTCTTCAACAGTTAGCATATTTAATCTTCTGGCATCATGAAGACGGCAGTCTGAGTTAGATAAAGCAGACGTTAAAGACTTACTATCTGTTTCATCATGTTGCCGTCGGGATGGTGTTGACGTGACTTTTCATCAGCTCAAACTTAAACTTGATTTATGACCATCTGGAGAAATGAAGACATTCCAGCAGTAAAGTCTACCAGGTACAATATATAGATAAAAAAAAAGCTAAAAATTAACAGCTTAGGTAAATATACCAATGATACTCCTCGTCATATTTGGGGAGCTCATTTTGTTAGTCAACACTTGGGGCCCACTGCACCTCATGACAAAAGTGACGTCACATATACTGGCCCGAATGGTGCTTTGGTGTTATTTTGGCCGGTCGCGCACCTCTCGGTTTTTTTAACCTCTTTGCGAGTGCCAGTCCCAGTTGGTTGAAGTTTCGAGTTTGTGATCATGTTGGTTTCTCTCAACACAAACACAGGGCAGTGGTGTTGTTGCAGTTGCCACGCAGCACAATCAAACTAGTGACGAACTAGGTTTAGCTTATCTATTGATTGAACGTAGCCTAACTGTGTCATCTTTCAATTTCATGGAATTTCAATTTCATCCTGCTTTGTAAAAATCCAGATGCCACGAACAGCGGAAATGGATCAGGAGCTTACCTACTTAATATGAACCGTACTGTTTCACTTGTGAAGGTTTGGTTTATTCCATATTGAGGTTTTTCACACGACGTCATGTGCAAGGGTTATCAGCCATGTTGGACATGATACAACCTTTGTGTTACTAGGTAAAAAATGTGTTTTCCTCAAGTGACTGGCAGTGGTACCTGGAGGTTTATGGCTCTCATTGGCTGAGAAAACTGTGATGGTGCTGGACCAAAAACCTACTGTCTGCTTTGGTTGCTAGCAGATTGCTGCAGATGACTCTAATTTTTCATGTTTGTCTGCAGATACTTGCTAAGTTGCTTAGTCTCTGAGTGATAATAAAACTTGAAAAAGTTTGACCCAAACCAGAAATGGAGAAGGTTCACCTTCACATGAAAAGTCGTGTCCCAGTGCTGCAGCCAACAGGTTTCAAAAAGTGCAACTTTTACTTTGAAGCGACCACTTGCAAGATGGTAGCGACCAAAGCAATTGCAAGGAGGTTTTTCTCAACCACTAAGGGATTACGAGTATTTCCCTAGCGACAAGCTGTTGCCAGGGGGTCTGTAGGCCTCTGTGACCTTGGCTTTAGCAGTCATTTTCCCAGCGACTGCCATCACCCTCCAGCAACTCATTTGGCCAGGGAATACTCATTTTCCCTTCATATTTACTCGACCCTAGATTCTCACCATGATTGTAGCACCCCAAAATGGCAAACAAGTTAGCGTCACATGGCTAGTGATCATGTATTTGTAAGAACTAATCAGTAATAAATCTCCACTCAAGTATTCTGTTAATCTCCTTGCTTTGAAATGTCACACTGTAACAATTCCTGAGCTGATTCAGCAAATTCAAAACGTATGTAACTTTTCACGCCGGTGTTTTTTCCAGTAATAATGTGAAGTCCCAAAGCACAACTCAGCCCTTCACACCAGCCCGATGGTCTTATCTACCACACACAAACACGCCTCAGACTCCTTCAACCACTGACACATACGCACACTCTGTGGACGTCCTTATCTGATGCTCCCACACCTTGCAGGGGCCTCTGAAAGCGTTCAACGTTGGGGTCACGGGGTTAAGCCGAGGTGGAGTGGTCTGGAAAAGGTCCAGAGATCGGGAGATGATAACGCCGCTTCCAACATGAGCTGATCTCCCCTTTCGATACGGCCTGATGCCCAGGTCAGCGTTCTCAGGTTACTCGCGCGGGTTTGTTTGGACACCCACACACGTAGACTTGGACGTGGACTTGAGTGTCGCTCAGACATGAAGGATGGTGGCCAGAGATGCTGCTGGTTTGGAAATGTGACACCTCTGTCTGTGGTTTTTCTGTTTTCAGGTATCATGAAGCTTTAAAATGTGGGAGGTTTTTGTAATTCCTTTGAGTTTATTGGACATTTTTAACGTTTTCTACACGGCGTACACCACTAATAACATCTAATAACATGAACTTGTCTTATCCCTGTTTTTGTTTCTTTTTTACAAGATGTCTGTGTTTTAGGATGTTTTTTGTCTTTAGGAAAAATTATTTTATTGAACCGGAATAAAAACAAAAGGTTTGAAGTTAAGCTATCGCCCAGCAGTTGTCTGTTGAGTGGAAAAATAAAGGTGTTGATTAGATAAGGAGCGTATTTTCATGTCGTCAAGCAGATAATTCAGTGCGGCAACAACTGAACGCTCTCAGTGCTCTGCAGCCAGTGAAAATGCAAATGACAGAAAACCTCCATTTTTGAACATACGTTAATCATGACATTAACCAAAGGAGAGAGCGAGCATAACAACACGCCTCACCAGCAGGACAGTTCCTATAGGCTCGTCTCCACGTGTCAGAGCAGGTTACACTTTACGGGGTGTTGCCTTAACCTGTTACTCTGAATTTATTAACATCTCTGACCTCTCTGAGAGCCACAGCAGCTTCCTTCCTCCTGACCTCTGGAGGCGAGCTGTTGGCTGCCCAGTACTTGAGTTTTCTGTGCTGTTTTTCATTGACTGAGAGAAAACATTTGACTGGGGGAATGAGGCGCTTCTGAACTCAAAAAATATAATCTCAGAACTTTAAGTGTTGTGAAACAGTTTTGTTTTTTGTCTTGCGTTTTTCTTTTGCTTTTGGGCAGTAAGATGGTGCAGTGGTTAGCACTTTCACCTCATAGCAAGAAGGTCCCGGGTTTGATTCCAGCCTGGCGTCTTCCAGCGTGGAGTTTGCATGATCTCCATGTGCCTGCATGGGTTTCCTCTGGGTACTTCTGCTTCCCCCCAGAGCCCAAAGCTATGCATGCAAGGTTCAGGGGTGAGTCTGAATTTGTCATAGGTGTGAATGGCTGTCGACCTGTCTGTGTTAGCCCTGTGAAAGGTTGTCCAGCCTCTTGCCTTGTGTTGGTTGGGATAGGCTCTGACATCCCTGCTGCCCAGGACTGAACAAGCAGAAGAAAATGGATGGTTGTGTTTTTAAAACAGTTCTTGTTTTGTGGGTTATTTGTTGTGAAATGTTTTTGCCTTTTTTTTTTGGTCTTTTCATTTTTTATGCCATATTAATTCATTTTAATGCATTTTTTGTTCATTTTTTGTATATTATGGTTCGTCATCTTTTCTATTTTTGACTTTTTTTTGTTTTTTAGATTTTGCCTATGTGTTTGTAAAAAACACTTTTTGTGCATTACTGTTATGTTTTTGTTTTTTTACAAGTTTCTGGATGTAATGTTTGCTTCTGTGATTTTTAATAAAGCTTTTGATTTGTAAAAATGTTTTTGGTTTTATATAATTTTCTATTTTTTGTGTTCTACAGGGTTTGCTGTATTCTTTTTATGTTTTTTATTTTCAGCATTTGCATTTAATTACAAGCACATCAAGCATATGTTTTTTTGTATATCATGGATTTTTGTGATTTTGAAAAATGTTTTGTGTTATGTTTCATTTTGGGGTTTTGTCTGTCTGCTTTGTTTTCTCTGTTTTTCCATAAATTGTGACATTTCTTGGTGATATTTTGTGTATTACTGTTTTTATGTTTTTGTATTTTCTCTTTCGCTACAAAGTATTTTGTAGTTTTGTTTTAACATATTTTTGTGTTTTATTGGTTTCACACGTTGTCTGAACATGTCTTAAACAAAATTTGTCCATAACAAAGCATTTACAATGAAAATCTACAAGAAAAAAAAAACTTAATTTGTGACAAAAATGCAGATTCCTGTCCTGACTCGCTCCAGTTTATGCTTTTTTTTTAACAGCTGATGTTTTTTATTTGAGATATTTTGTCCGCTGCATATGAAACACAGAAGAAAGCTGGCCTTATGCGTCTCTTCAACAAGACTAAACAACTCCTGTAATTTCTGATTTCCCAACGTCAGCATCTTGGCCAAAGTTTCCCTAAATCGCCTTTGGCCTCAGGAAGAGTTTTCATGTGGGAATCATCATTGACGTGAAGATGCTGATTCAGAAAAAAAAGGTTCTTCGGTCTTTCTATCTCTTTATTTCAAGGTCCTGAGGGGCTCAAAAGCCACTCGGTGGTTTCTGATAAAACTCCAGGTGTCAGACTGTCGTACAGTAAATCAGCACAAATTCATCCTCAAAACAAGATGATAGCAGCAGGTTTTTGGTTTTTATTTACACTCTGACGGTGTTGCTGACGTCTACATTCACAGTGAGAGAAGAAAAGTGAGACTTCAAGGCTTTCTGCAGATATACTTCTTACAGTGAGAACAGGTCACGCTGCCCTGTGACCCATTCTCATTTCAGCAGGACTCACACTCAAGGAAAAGTACTCAGATTCTGCTTCAGCGAACAGGACGGCCAAACCGCAGCTCTGCTTTCAGTAATTTTAAGTTCAGTGTTTACCCAGTGTTTTGGAATATGACCGCTGAAAAACAAATTGTGCGTCCGTGTTTCTAAAGATCTGTTTTTGCTCAACCAAGCAAATCCTTCCTCAATTTTTTAACTCCATGTGAACATTCAGACCTCAGTGGTTTTACATATTTTGCACATAGTGTAAAGACTTCAGATTGTTTTTGTTGATTATCTTTGATTTTGATGGTAATGCAGAATGAAATATCTTTGTCACTGTAATACTTTTCAGTCCAATAATTTTTATTTTTAAAGTGCCGATTCACAGCAAGAGTTGCCTCGAGCCCCCTTTTATTATAAAGACCCTACAATATTAGAGAGAAACTCCCAACACTCAGACGATGATCCCCTAAGAGCAAGCACTACGTGACAGTGGGAAGGAAGAACTCCCTTGTAACAGGAAGAAACCTCCGGCTGACCCAGACTCAGGGAGGGGCGGCCATCTGCCGTGACTGGTTGAGTGTTAGGGGGAAGACAAGAGAGCAGAAGGAGACAGGAAGTTTTAGGCCTGAGTCCAACATTGCTCACAGTGCTGCTGGATGCAAAAGGCCGAGGATGATAACTTTTTCTGATAGACATTTGTTGGTGATGTTTTAAACTAAACTAAATTATAACACTAAAAGTGCTTTCCAATGAATAGAAAACAAATATGTTGCCAGTGAACATCGTTTTCACATTTTCATTTCTGGTACAGTTTGTGAAGCTTTTCTGACCCCTCTTCATCAGCGTTTTGAAGATCCGTTTGCACATCTTCCCACTCAGACATTGCCCGCTCTTCCTTAATCTGATGGTCGGAAAGCTGTGCTCCAAGGCATCCTTATTCTCTGAAACTTCATTATTTTGCTCACGAGGATTCATGCATGCGCTTGGAACTTGGACACTATCCTCTGGATTTTTACCCTCAGTGGGCAGAAGGCCCATACTTTTTGTATGTATAAGTATAAGGCTAGCAAAACTAGCCTTACCTGCTGTCTTGACATATTTAAGCTTGCATTGCCACAGTCAGAGATGCTGCTGTAAAAAAAATGTTTTTAAGCACTGTAAACCCGTGGTGTGAAACATAAGGCTTGGGTTCCCAGAATCGACCCAGCAAAGACTCCAATCTGGCCCACTTGACATCTTTAGAAAATGTGAAGGAGGGCTTAAATTTGGAACCTTTCCCTGTTTCCCTTTTCCTAGTTTTGGTGACTTCCTTCTTGAGTTATCACGTTCATAAGATTCTCAGAAAACTTGACCTCTGACCTTGAAGTCAAGGTGACTGAGATTTGAACTCGTTGGAGATTTTAGTAGATGCACCTATGGTATAAATTTCAAAACACTACGTTGCCTCGTTGTCACATTGACAGGATTTTCAGGAAACGCGACCTTGATGTCAAGGTCAAGGTCGAGTTCAGAGGTAAAGTTCAAATTCCACCTACTGTATCAATTTCAAGCTCCTAAGTTGCCACATTCTCGAGTTATCGCATTCATAAACTTAAAGCCGCCCACCTTCCCACCCAGCGGGGGATGACAATACCCTTCAGCTTTTTACAGCTTAAGGATAAAAACTGTTTACAGCACTTCTCAGACATACTCTCTGAATGTTTATTTATTGTCGTGGTCTGGGTGAGTGCCAGTGCTTTCCCACTGTCTGTTACGTCTCCTCCTCTGGGCAGAGTCGGACTCGTCTCTCGCAGGAGCCGCACCTGGAGCTGATTTCCTGTGCAGTATTTAAGTCCAGCCGTGACAACAACTCTCCACCAGGACGTCAGCTAACCAGCGTTAGTGTTGGCCAACTCATGTACTTCACTGAATCTCATGCTCCTACTTACCTTGTTTCTCTTGTGTCTAGTTGTGTTCCCGGATTGCTCATTTCACCGTCTACAGTTCTCCTCCCACTGGGTCGCTGGACTTGCTGCAGTATTCGTCACCCTAGCTCTGGTGCAGGATGGTCAGACTGTGCCCTGCAGGGAGTTTACTTACAGTCTTTGAACGAAGCTATGAAGGATCAGCTCACTTCCCGTGATGAACCAGCAACCTTCGTGCTAGGGTATCATTGTCTGTGCCTCAGATCCCCTATGTTAGCCACAGTTGTTAGCTTAGCATCAGGAGTTAAATCCCCTGTCATAGTGTTTCCTCTGATTCACGTATCTGCCATAGCTTCCTAGTGTCTGTGTTTTGATCTGTTTCGTGGGTCCATTCTGTTCCTGATGGCCTGTGCCGTGACAGTACATTCTGGCCAGTACCATGGACCCAACAGATCAAACCAGAGCCACCATTTCCAAACAAGGCGCCATCTTGGGCAGCCACGAGCAGTCCATTCAGTTTCTGCTCACACGATGTAAATCAGTAAGTGACGAGTAGGCTCGGCTCCAGGCAGGTATTCAGGGCGCACCCCCCGACACAGCACCACCCCCGGAGGGTGCCACTGCCTTTGACTCCTTCTGAACCAGTCCCCGAGGTCGTGCCTAATGGCGGGGGGGGGGGGGGTGGGGTGGGTCTCC